>CABHPR010126394.1:0-42663 GCA_902168415.1 Peromyscus melanophrys | reverse complement strand
TGTCTAGATATGAAGAACTGGTTGGAGGTGGGTCAGGGGTCCACTGTCTAGAGTAAGTTAGGAGGGGAGGGGTAGATGTGGGGGTTAGCTGTCACAGGTATTGAAGAAGCAGTGAGAAGCTTTGGTATGTCCTATCTCGAGACGAGCTGAATGCCTCTAACAACCTCATCATAATGCAGCTACAATGCAGGCCTAGCTGGCATGAGACACCACACCAGCATTTCCTGTGAGCAACTCAATGCTAGGGAAGATTGAATGAACCAGTCTACATAATCCTATGGTAACATGGATCCTGATGGGGAAGAGCCTGTTTGTGCAGAAGTCCCCAGATGCCCCTGAACATCCTATACCTGGAGAATCAGGCATGCCATACACAATGCAGCTCTAAGAGAAAGTGCCCACAGGACTCTGGTAGCTTCTGGTGGCCTACATGTCCTGGGATAGAGAACAGTTATCTCTGCATTCCATATCTGCCTCTGTATGTCACACTCTGTCCAAATCCCCTTTCACATGAGGATGTCAGGTGTATTGGAAGAAGGGCCAAAGGTTCTCTTTAACTTGACTCCTATGAAGACCCTGTTTCCAAATCGGGCCTCATTCTTTTGGGGGGGGGGAGCTGAAACACAGAACTCCACAGACCTTCCTGGGACATGACAGTTCAACCCTCTCCAGCATGAGTACAGCCAAGAGACTGGAGGTCAATGCCTCATGCTCCACTCATGACTCAACTCTGATTCAGTTCTGCACAGGTCCTATTGCAAGGGACCAGTAGCGGCTCTGGCCTGTTGAGAAAACTGGACCCCTCCCTGAAGGAAACACCTGCAGTCTTTGAAAATGAAGAACAGGCGTTGTCCCAATGATAAAGAGCAAGAGGGTATTTCAGGGAGGGAGAGACAGTGATAATTCTAATTTAAGAGCTGTGGATGGGGCTGCAGAGAACAGCGGAAGTCAGATCATGAAACCATCTTCCGTGGTATGAGAAAGAGCCCGCCACACAATCGGTATTCTGAAAAAGAGTATGGAGAGCTGCCATCCGAACACAGCAATGCCATTAGAATTGCTATGAGTCTGAGAGGGTTTTGACAGTGAGCGCCTCCAGTGATCCAGGCAGGCACCATTCTTCTCTGCGAAGATAAGACTCTTGTTTATGGCAACTGTCTTCTTGAGGAATAAGTACCATAAGCTAAATTGATCTGCACTGATTGTGCCTTTTTGTTAGATAAAATGTGTTAATCGTAAATGACTGTGCTTCCCTGAAAGCTAATTCTCCATGAGGGTGACAAAGGACCCCAAATGAGATTTTAATCCACCCAAATTCATGTCCTTGTATTCTATAAAGCATAAAAAGTTTCTTGAATTAAACAAGAATCAATGGGGCAAGTCAAAACAACAGCCATGCCCTAAATTTACCATGACAGAATCTTTTGTCCTTCTGACTTTCCCCACTTAAAGTCTAGAGAAGTGCATCTGGGGTTTCTTAGCTTAAGATCAAGACCCTGTGACTTAGAGACTACATCATTCTTGCCTTCCGGCTGTACTTTGTTACTTCATCTGGCTTGGGTAAAACTGTACACCTGTGATGTAAGAAAGTGAAGAAGGTGTTTGACATGCTCAATTCCAGGGCCAGCTCTCTATCTACATTCCAAGTTCAAGCCACGGCCCTGCTCCTCATGGGCACGTAGTCAGGATGAGTCTTAGAATACAATGGCTTTCGTTCTCATACCCATGAATGATGGTCTCAGAAACTATAAAAGTGTCCTATATGGTGACAGGGATCATTTTGAGAAAGAGCTGTACCCACAGCACCTTAGCTATCAAAGTGTCTTCCCATATCTGCAGTCATTAGGGTAGTTAATCCATTGGAGAGGCCTTCTCTCCACAGTCACTAATTTGAGGGGGCATGTTTTGCAATTCTGTTTGAGATGTTTACCCCCACCACTCGGTGCTGGGGATTTGAGCCGTCTAAGCTAAGCAAACATTCTCTCCATGAACTTCATTTGCAGCCCAGGACTTGGTCTGAGCAGACCCTAGATGAGGTTACTCTGGACTTTGGAAATAGTACCTTTAACCTTTTAGTCTAAACAAAACCATGAGGTAGGGCTTAACCCATGAAACTGACACTACTGTGTTGGGTATTAAACTGTGGTTTCCTCCGGTCCTAGATAGTGGGCCAAATTCAGGAGAGGTGATTCTGAAGCAGTGTGGCCCCTTACATATGGGATTTGGTATCCTTAGTGAATTGCAGACATGAAGGTAGTTACAGGGGGAGGCTGTCCTATGAAGCCTAGAACTATATTATAACAAACAAGGAGCCATAGAAGCAAGGAGAGACTTGTGGGGTAAACCATTCCTCAACCTCTTTAGGCTGCTGATACATTGATCTGACTCCTGGCTTCCAGACCAAAAGGACACACCTTTGCTTTCTAAAGCCCTCTCAGCCTGGGGTTCTTTGTTACAGAATCCCTGGGAAACTGATACGTATTCAAAACAGCAATGAGCTGCTAGCTTGTCCAAGCCTAGTAGTGCAGCCAAGCAGAGTAAAATTGAAACCTTGGCCCCAGTGTACTAACGGCGGCGTTGGTTAAATGCTGACTGTGATAATCCATTGCTTTAACTTCGGCAACCTGAAAGAGAAAATGATCTGGGACAGCCGTCATTCAAAGCCCACTTTCTGGGAGGATTTTTTTTAATGGGATGTCTCTGCGGCTGCCATGTTTTTCCCCATCAGGATGGACTGTATCCCTTCAAATGATGCACCAAAATCCTTCCTCCTCTAAGTTTTTTTGTCTCGTACTCTGCTACTGTGAGGAGTGAAGCAAGACAGTCTCTCAGGCAGTTGATTCTAGATGTCAGCCTGGCTGGGCTTCAGGATTCCCAGATACTTGGTGACATACTGTTTCAGGATATAAAGGATCCCCAGAAGATCAGATTGTGGACTCAGTGGATGTAGTGAAGCAGAGGAGGACCTACATGCCAAGGTAGCCACCACCCCACCTGCAGCTGGTAGGAGTGGGATGAGCTGGCAGAGGAAGAGAGACACTACAGAGCTGGGACGTGTGGGGTTTTCCTCTTTGTCTTGAAATCTTACCACCCGCTTCCACAAGTCTCCAGCTTGCACAAAGTAGTGTAGAACTTCCCAGACTCCATCCTGTGATCCACTTCTGCACAAGACATTCCTTCCATTCAGATCCATTGTTATATATTGTTTATTATTGGTTCTGTTTTTAAGAGTTCTAAGATGGCACCCAAAGGCACTCCTCTATGGACTTTCCTTTATGTATTGGGAAGATATCTGAGAACAGAAATGGATTGCCAATTTATTTAATTTCCCCATTTTCAAAATCCATTTATACATACAAAAGATATTGAGGTCCAGGTATATGCTAGCCACCAAGCGTGGGCATTCGGGGCAGGGCGGGGATACAGTCAAGATGGTTATTACACAAACCCAAAGTCTCTGCTCACAGAAGCTGTTGGAATGACTAGGGAAAACAGGTCCAAGAGAGAGGTATGGTTGATGCAACCTTCCAGCTCCTGGAATACTCTGATAGTGGAGGAGCAGAGGACAGACAACCTTTGCTTGAGTATCAGCCTTCTATCCATCACACCTCTTGCTAGGTACGTAGCCTCTGTGCAAGGAGTTTTCAAGCTCCTATAAAGAACAGATGGCTCCTCCACTGGACAGGAAGGTGTACTGGAGGATCAGACTATGGGGAAGGGGGCATTTATCTCTGTCTCTACAAGACAGTGTACTTTGGGCTCAGATGCTACCCGAGGCAAAGGGTGTGATACCTGAGCTGAGGGAGCACAGAGCTGGACAGGAGAACCCTGCAGCTGCACATTCAGGGTCACAGGGGGCCATGTCCCATAGGGAAGATAGTGTAGTGGACTTTTCTCATCGTCCCTCTGGATCTTTCCACTTTAATTCAGTAAACATGAGTATGTAGTCCTAAATCTGCTACTGATTGGCTCAAAATATCACTATGTCCATGCCCTAGGGACAAGTTGACGATCTCTATTCCAATCATGATAACGCATTCCTCATTATCCAGTTTCCCTTAAAGTAAAACTTGTCCAATTGATTGATCAGACATAAGTACCTGGTGCCAAACTGGAAATGTTTATGCTTTATTGGGGCAGGGGGTGGGTCCTACTCTCTAGGTGTTGAATATAGGTAGAACTACCTGAGATGATGCAGGAAGAAGAAAAGTTTGGGCCTTAACACGAATTGGGACCTGCAGCCAACTGTGTCTGGGCTTTGTCACCCTAGTAAACACTCAAGTCTCATTTTGAGTCTATCAGTGAGTTAAAGTGTCTGTCCTTGGTAGGTCTTCCTCAGAACCCTACTCTAAGGCCATTGAAAGGATCTGAGGTACAAGTTTCCTTCTGGTTTTTTTGTGGTTGGTTGTTGAGCTGGCGAGTATTGAAGAAGAAAAGTACCTCATGGTTTAGTATAGGAGCACCAGACTGACGATAACCCAGTTCCCATCTGATAGCTATGGATTCTGCCGGCAACCTCCTAGCCACCAGAAATGCTCTTCTCACCCAGAGAACTAAGGCATCAACAAGACCCCAGAATTGTATCATTCTCTGAGGGTTTTCGTCCTTGGACTATGTAGCAGCTCCTTTCCTTTACTTCTCAAAGTGTCTAGTCATATATCATCTGCTCCCTTTCAGTTTATAGCTTTGTATTTTGAGAAATTCATACATGAGTCCTATATTTTACATCACTTACAGTCCTTCCCAATAACCTGTCAGAGGGTTCTTTTCTGGAGAAGATTGATTCTCCCTCTCTCGGCATCCATTTTACAGTAGGGGTGCCCCCAACCACATTGGTAGGTTGACTGGCGTCATTGGTCAGGTCTGTTTAGGCAGCCATACTGTGGAGATTTCATACGTTATAGCTTCCCTGCCATATACAGAAGATACAACCCCACAGCAGATGGCCATGGTCCTTTGGCTCTTACCATTCATCCACCCCCTCTTCTGTGATATCCCCTGAGCCTTAGGTGTAGTGGTTGTGTTGTAGATGTATCAACTAGGGCTGGGTAACCCAGTCATTCTCTGCACTGTGACCAGTTGTGCCTTTCTGAATCGTCTCTACTGCTACAGAGAGAAGGTACTATAAGATGTGGAAGCTAGTCTTGCCTGTGGTCTAACCACTTTACCTTCCCCCAGACCTTGTCTTGCTAATGACCTCTCATGACCTTTTCAGTGGGAAGATTTCCTCTGCAGGAGTGAGTAACCTGGTACTAGAAACAATCAAGAAGGTGCTGGGTACATGTTGTCCACAGTTGCTACTGTGGGGAAATGTCTTCCATAAATGTGAGGTACAGCCATCCTGCAGTGTTCCCATCCATCACTGATGTGGCC
The DNA here is from genome assembly GCA_902168415.1 of Peromyscus melanophrys. Taxonomy (NCBI): domain Eukaryota; kingdom Metazoa; phylum Chordata; class Mammalia; order Rodentia; family Cricetidae; genus Peromyscus; species Peromyscus melanophrys. The sequence goes on along the minus strand of CABHPR010126394.1, from coordinate 37,290 downwards.
TGAGACAAACCATTTGCTACAATGGGATAATTGTTCTCAGTCGCAAAATGGGAAAGGAATATGTTGTAAAGGCGGGCAGAGGATGAGGTACAGAAGCACATGGGTGTGGGACTGAAGAGCTTTAGGGTTTAAACTCTGTGCCCTCTACAGAGCAGAGAGCCATGTGCATCCTCTACTCCTTCTGTACATTCACTTCCAGTATACTTGGCTAACCTGTCAGTGGTACAAAAGCAGAAAAAAGGTAAAGGTTCAGAAAGTGTCCACTGGAACCTGTGATGAGTCAGATGCCACAATCACTTAATAGGGAGATTTTCTTTCTCTCGGTATCTATGAGAAAACCCATGAGATTAAACAGTGGAGGGGTCTGCATTGTGTAAATTCATTTTGACAGACAACAGGATTTTAAATCTCAGGTGCATTTGGAACCTAGGTGTAGAGGTGGTAAGACCCAGGTGGGATGTCAGTAAGACCAGCAGAATCTGGGGAGGATGCCTGGCAGCCAGCTGGGGACTAGACAGGAAACAATTGCTGCTCATCCATCACCTTGCAGCAGCCTCTGCTGAATGCAGCTGACCGCAGGGAGACAAATGGTGTTCCAAGTGGGCAGGAGAAGATGCGGAGGAGGGTAAGGGATGACTCAGCGGCCTCAGACACACAGTCCAGTTCCTCTGCTTTTATGAGGCCAGCTAACCAACACAGGCATTGAGGGGAGAATGGGAAGTAACAATGATCACAGTTGTTACCAAGCATCTCTATCCTAGCCCCACCAGTGCAGTACTGAGGGGCTAAAGAAGGCTCTGGGATATTGGCAGGATGCCCAAATCAGTAGCCACACACACACAGAATGCAACATTGAACTTGCTCAACCCTTGAGCCTCTTGGATGTATTCAGAGACCTCTGATTCCAACCCTGTATTTCTGGATTTTTTAAAACTAATTTGAATGCTGCTTTCAGAATTCACTTGCTTTATTCAATGATTCATTTATTCATGCGCAAACCTTTACTCTGTGCCTTATCATACCGATAAAGGATACTGAGGATATACAGGTATGGGAGGGTCCATGCTCCAGAGTATTCTGCCTCTTGGGGTGCCTGAAGGTAGTAGGAAGGCCACTTTTCACAATCCAAGCTTCCTTTCATTATGAGTTATCCCATCCAGACATGTCATGCCAGAAGCATGTCTCTGAAGCTGTCGGTGAAGGTGGTGTTACAATACTGCCTGAAAAGGTCAGGAGCATGCATCCTTCACTGGAAACTATGCACAGAGACTTCAAAGCAAAGCCCAACAGGGGTAAGAAATAGCATCTAGTGTATAGATGGGATGAGGGTGAGCAGATAGAGGTACTCAAGTCCTAGGTGGAATCTGCCACTCTGCAGCGGCCCCCGGGAAGTTTCTAATCATGTGGGACTCCACCTTGTAATCACATTCTCACAAACTTCAGGGACCACCCAAGTGACATCACACCCTCACTCTGCATCCCATGCACTTCTTGTCTTTGAGAATGCAAATAGTCAATGTGTGTTAACTAGTGGAAAGCCACAAAAGAGAAATTGAGCCTTAGATCTGCGTGACATTAACAAGAGGCGTTCTCAGCCTTTTACAAATTCTATTATTAGTGTATAATAATTATACAAGACAATGAATTCATAATGACATTTTTGTTCAAGCACATCGTGGACTTAGGCCACCCCCACTAGTCTTCCTTCTCTTCTCAAATAGTCCCTCTTTCATGCGTATGTATGTCTGTATAAAATCTAGATTCTTCATATGAGACAAAGCATTGTCTTTCTGAATCTGACTTTTTCTTTTTCTTTTTTTCTTTTTTGAGATTGTATTTTAATTACAACATTTCTCCTTCTCTTCCTCCAAACCTTCCCATATGCCACTCCCCATTCTCCTTCAAATTCCTGGTATTTTTCATCAATTATTAGCACATGCATATATCTAATTACTGACCTGAATGCCTTCTCCCTGAGGACTAGATTTCACGGTCCCAGAAGGTGCCATGCAAGTCTCCAAAGGAGAGAGGCAGCCAACAGTCCTACCTAGCTGTGATGCCTGTGAACCAAATCAATGACCAGCACAGCATGGTAACCCTACAGGGATAGTAGTGGCATCTTGGTAGAAACCAATGACTCCTGAGTGGTTCTTAAATCCAATTGAACAAAAGGGATATTATGCCTGATACTGGAAACCTAGCTAACTGTGACTCAGTGCTAATGAAGTCATAGTTATAGGAAAAGAAACAATCATTAAACCAGCATAATCCCTAACAACAATTTCCAAACGTTTTTCCTTATACCCACAGATAAGTGTGGTCTTCAACCCTTATCAAGGAAACTTCTCTTTGCAACAAACAGATGAAGACCATTACAGAAAGCCACAACCAATCAATAGGCAAAGTTATGGAGCCCAATTCCAATGGGTATATTAAACACTCTCCACACCTAAGGCTCAGGGAACATTGTGGAAGAGGGGGCTGAAAGATGGTAATTACCAGAGGATCAGGGAATTTGCTATGAGATTGTGTCTCCTAGTAACATCAGAAGTTAGACCTGTAAAATCTTACCAACATGACTGGCCAGATGTGAGCTGGACAAGGAGAACTTCATTGAACATGCCAAACTGCCTGGGAAAAGCCTGTGAGGCCTTAAACCTACACAAAGAACTACAGGTGTCCAGAGAAAGCTGGGAGTAGCAGAGGTGGCCCTCCCCAGGGAAAAGTGTGGGTGCCAAACAGCTCTGAAAGCATATATACAAGTAACTTTATCTTCCTTAACACAATGATCTCCAGTTTTACCTATTTTCCTACAAATCACATAATTTCATTCTTACGTCTAAATAGAAGTGTCGTCCCCCCTCCCCTCATGTGTATCACATTTTCTTTGTCATCTGTTTGTTGATGGGGCACACAGAGGTTTTGTGACTTGGCTATTATGATTACAGTTGTGATATACATGGATGTGTAGGTATTTCCATGGTATACTGCACACATGATCTTTAGCACACATTTTTTTAAGTTTGAATAAATAGAAGCTCCTATCCCAAGTACTGTCTGTCCCTCCCTGGTGTGCGTTAGTGCACAGGCATATTTTCCAGAGCTGAGACATGGCTAAGTACAGTAGTCTACACCTGGTGCCCTTAGAGTTCCAGAGTCGGCCAATGCTAGGTTTAAACCAGAGGCCATTGTCCTTCTTACCAAGGGACTTTCCCATAAACATTTGGAAAGTTCCTGTGTATGTAGTATAGATGATGACCACAGACATCTACAACTAGCGAGATGCAGAGAGTAACTGACCATGGGGATCCCAGCCATAATGGATAGATCTACCGTACAACCCTTACACCAAAGTCCAGAACATTCTAGAAAGAGGGGTCAGAAAAGAGCCAGAGGACAAGCGTGTTGGCTATGAAGGAGTGCCTTCCATATATGACAGGGAGCTGCACCCAGGAAGCTTCAACAATGTCATCTCCTAAACGCCAGTTGACCTGCCAGCATAGATGGGGGAGAAAGTTCTTGTCCCTAGATGGAGAGCTCCAGGTAATTAATGGCTTTTAAGAGAGAAACTCAGTCTTCTCCAGGGAAGAACCCCTTGTACTAGGTGATTTTTGTCAACTTGACACAAGTCTAGACATATCTGGGGAAAGGGACTCTTGAGAAAACACCTTCATAAGGCTGGTCTGTAGGCAAACCTGTGGGGTTTGGTGTTGATTAATAGCTGCCATGGAAGGGCCCAGCCCATTGTTAGTGGTACTGCAAGTGTTACAGCTCTGGAGGGAAAAGTATCCCAACTTATCGGGAAGCCAGGCTTTACCTAGAGCTGCAACAGGACAGCTCTGGAGGGTTGAGCCGCTCAGCCCTGGAGGGAAAGGTATCCGGACTTGTCAGGACGCCAGGTTACACTTGAAACTGGGGTGCGATGGGGAATGGTCTCCCCGCAGGATAATAGCAATCCTGCTCCTCTCCTAGAGAGAGCTCTTACACTGAGCTTTGCTTGGTGCCCCCTCCCCAAGGGGGCTTCCCAGCAGAGCTCTGCTTCTTCTCTCCTGCCCAAGATATTACTTCGTCCTCTTCAGTCGGCTAAAGGGGAAACCCCTGCAGAAATGTAGCAATCTCCTCTAGCTCCAGGAAAAGTTGCTTTTTTCTGCTCTACCTTGCTCAGTCCCCTCAAGGGAACATCTCAGCAAGGGTTTTGTTTTGTTTTGTTTTTCTGCTCAGTCCCCCCAAGGGACGTCTCAACAAGGTTCTTCTATTCTGTGCCAGCGAATGAAGATCTTCACCCAAGACTCTGTTCTCAAAAGATTGATTTGGGAAGGAGGAGTCCAGGAGAGGGACTGCCTCTGCCAGGGTGGGAAAATAGCCAACAACTCAACAGGCAGAGGGCCTTACATAGGGCTTCTTAGGGACGGAGTTCTCCAGGGAGAAGATTTTCTGTCTGGGATTGGTTAGTTTTTTCTGCTCAGGGGTTGGTTGGTTTCATTGGTCAGGGGCACCGTTGGCTTTGGTTTCAGGGCCCAAACTGTGTTTCTTTCAATGGTCCTTTTCAGCCTTGTTAATTTTAAGGCTAGGGCATATTTCTTTCACTGGCTCTGATTGTAGCAGCAAAGTGTGTTTGTTTGGCACTGGTTTCAGGGTCAGGGCGTGTTTCTTAGGTTCTGGGTTCATAGCTAAAATGTTTTTCACTGGCTCAGGTCTCAGATCCAGGGTGTGCTTCTTTCACTAGCTCTGGTTTCAGGGCCAGGACAGGTTTCTTTAGCTGGCCCCTTTTCCCTACAGGTACCACTCCTGAGCAAGTGGTCTTGGATGGTATAAGAAAACAAAGAGGGGAGCAAGCCAGGGGAGCAAGTCAGTAAGCAGTATTCCTTCCATGGCTTTTGGGAGCTGTCTGAGTTTCTGCCCTGACTTTCTCTCGGAGCTGCTTTATCAAGGCAATAGAAGCCCCGACCAAAATATCCCATAATTTTTATCAAATCCCACATAGTCAGCTCTAAACATTTACATATGATCACTAAAAATGGATTCAGTTGGGCTATATGTATACATATATAATAAAGAGGTCATGAATTTCAGAGGGAGGGTCAGGGAGGAGTTGGAAAGTAGGGTGGGAATTCCATAAATTTAATTCATGCATGGAATTCTTGAATAATGAAATATAAAGAAAGAACATTAATTTAAAAAACTGATTGGCAGCTGTGAATCCCTACACAATGCCCTGTATTACACCACATATTTTCATTACTTCACCTCTAAAGCTTTACTTAAACTTCGGTCCCTTGCCCTTGGGGTAGGTACAAACTAGGCAAGAAGAGCCACTCCAGGACCAAGGCTGACTTCTGACTGTTTATGAGAATCACCTCAGTAACATCTTCTCCTGGCTTTGCCTCATCAAGCTCATCAAGACGCAGATGAACCCTGTGTACAGAGTTCATGCCTGATATGGGAAGAAGAGCCAGGGCTGGAGGCAGGCTGTTGGCAGCAGCCGTTCACTAGACCTGATGTGACTGCAGGGTGTAAAAAGTGAGAGGGGGCCGCTCCCACACAGCTTCCTTCCCATCTGCTGCAAAAGGCAACCTTGCACTTGGAGAGCTGCTGGGCTGGTGATAGACAGCTTTAATAACAAACTCTAAAGTATGACGGAAATTATTTGGGGATAAACACAGAACACTGCAATGTGGGGCATGCATGCCATAGAAACCATAGGTGTATCCAATGTGTTAAGCATAAGGAAACTTTCAAAGGCCAAACAAGAAGGGTTATGTAAGTTGTTTTGAGGCAAAAATCCTTGGCCACAAGATTAATGAGGAGGATGGAATCCACCCAAGGCTGAGTAGACAGTCATGGGCAAGACAGCCTTGCGGAACTATTTTCCATGCAAGGTTACAATGGCCTTTGTTAAAGGTTGTGCTTCTGGCAAAGCCTCTGTGATAGTTCTTGCTTGCAGGCACAAGATGAGATGCCTTCTTTGGAACCCCCCAGCTTTGCCCACTCATTTATTGGGGCTTGACACAAGTGACTCCATCTGGATTCTAAAAACTCTCACAGAAGCAATGGGTAGAGATACTGTGTTTTCGGCAGTGGTTTGAATGAAAATGATCCCCATAGGCCCATAGGAAGTGGCACTATTAAGTGTGTCCTTGTTGGAGTAGGGTGATATACAGGGTGTGAGCTTTAGGAACATGTTACCCACCAACCCATAGAGAAAGCAGCATCATGGCTGGGAGTTAAAGGATGCATGTGAGCTGTCAGGGGAGAAAGGCACCAGGGCAGAAAGACAAGCCTTATGTATTTCTGCAACACAGGTGCATATAAAAGGGATCCTTCCCAAGTCAGGCTGCCTTGGGTCTTGTCTCACAGGCACGAGTGTGACATTCATGCTCTATTTAAGATAAGCCAATGGAAACCATTTTAAGAACCGTGTTTTCAACAGATTGTTCTTGCCCTGCTTTGTCCAGTGTCTGAATGCAGTGGTCTTCGGGGCAGGAGTTGTCAAGGACTGGAAAGTGAAATATTATAAAGTTTAGTACCTAGCACTCCAATATCTCAAAAATGTCTCTGCTTCTCCCTGCCTTGGACCAGGCACCAGTAGCTTGTAACCAGAGACTGAGCCATTTAACATGGGAACCATGGTGAGGAGAGTCTTGCAGAATTTCTGCTATCTCATATACCTTCATATATGGACTAAAAGACACAAATGAGCATAGGCTCATTCTTCCCAAGGAGAGTAGACTTAGTAGTGACTTGAGTCACTCTCTACAACTGGAATCATGGTCGATGTACTAAGAGTTCAGCAGGTGGGATAAAACAGAGCCTCTGTAATAGAGAGCAGCATGAAGAGTGAGGGGGGTTGGAGGGAGCCCTAGGAAAATACATACCCTTTTGCCATCTGTTATTAAGAGGGCTTTTGTTAGGCTGGGCACCAGCTGGGCACTGCGACCAGGCTGCCTAAGCAATGACATGCTTCCTCTACCCATTAGCGCTTAGTTTGCATTATAGCCACAAAAGTCCAAATAAGAGTGTCAGGCTGTCTCCAAAGTAGAAGCCAAGTAACATCCTGGGACACAGCCCTAGCCATCCTGGGAACTGTTTGATCCACGTCTGTGAACTCTTATGCTATAACAGCCATTCTCATGGGTCCTCACACCCCTCTCCTACCTTCACCCCATGGGCCAGTGAGGACAGAGTGCCCATCATTCCTGAAGGATTTGAAGACTTTGCAGGTTGCTCTTCACTGAAGAGGCTCTCCATTATCCCAGTTGTTGAATTCTGGATGCCTCCACTGTGAGCCCAGTTCTGAGGTTATGGGTAACCCTGGACACCTCAATCCTATTCGTTCTGTGAAAAAGGCATACTAGCCTTTCCTATTTATATTTGTTGGAACAGAGTAGGAATTTATGGGCATTTGAGTGACCTTGACCAATGCAGCTCTTTCCTTCCTAATTCCAGTTCTCAGAATGAATACAGGAAGTATGGAGACTATGGTACCCTGACATAAGGAAGATTGTAGAGCAGCAACCCATCAACCCCACAGTTCCCCAGAGTTTTCTTGAGTGAGAGCAACAGGAAATATTAGAAGGATTTAGAGTGTGGAGATAAACAGATAGAAAATACAGGATAGCCTCAAGAGGGCCTGGAACCTCTTCCAATGGGCCCTGACTGTCTCTGCCCTAGGATATTTATAGAAATGCCAAGGGGTGGAGCAAAAGACCTCACCCCCAGCACAGCCAAGTGCAGACCATCTCAGACACCTGCACACAGGCCCGTGGTCGAATCATCCTCTCTATGCAGACCTGCTAAGTAAAGCCATGAGGAACCTGAAAATGGGCTCCCACAGAAGATCTGTCCACAGCAACCCTGAGTGTATCCTTGTTCCTTCAAGAACAGAGTCCATCCTTGCTTGCACTAAGTAAGCCAAGTGGTACTCAGAGTGGCATGCTTCAGCCTCCCTCAGCTATGCTGTAACATAGAGCATGTTCATGTGGGGACCATCCAACCTGGGAAGTTGCCCAGAGTCATGGGGGGTGGACACCAAGGAATATGAGACTTATCCAGCTCTCACTGATTCTCTGTGAGGAACAGACCTTTCACTGCCTCATTGGATTCCCCAAAGACAGAGGGAATGGGGTTCCCTGTGCTCAAAGCTGGTCCCCCTGGTATCAGGGCTAGTACAATATCTGGGTATAGCCTAATACAGACTTGCGAACCTTTACCTTGCCAACACTCTGGTAGGCATGAAGAACTGCTTGGGTTATGCTCTTTGCAAGCAGAACCCATGGATCCAGTCTAGAGCATCCTAAAATAACTTCCCACTTTCCCTCGGAGGTGATACCCTATGACAGTCAATCTTCATGGCCATCATGACTAGTAGAGAGATACACAGGAGGTTAGTGAACCACACTTCTGTGTCTGTGAGAACATAGATTAGATGACAAGGACTCTGTCCTAATTGATGGGTGAACCCATCAATGTATACTAACTTCTAACAAACTATTGGAAAGCAGTGGAACCCTGGAAGAGGAGGCCTGGTTGGAGGAAGCAAACTGGTTATATTCCTTTAAATGCTATCTGACTTCCTTCTGGGATATGATTAAGTTACTGTCTCAATCATTTTTTTATTACTATGAGGAGACACTAAGACCAAGGCAACTTTTATGAAAAGCTCTTAATTAGGGGCTTGCTTAAAGTTTCAGAGGCTTGCTCCATTAACATAACAGGGAGCAGGGAGGCAGGCAGGTGTGATAGTGGAGAAGTACGTGAAAGCTGCATCCTGATTTGTAACTAGAGTTTTCCTGCCTTGCCCACAGTCAGGACAAATCTTTGTCACCTGCCAGTCCCACAGCCGCTCAGGCCCAACCAAGTAAACACAGAGACTTATATTGCTTACAAACTGTATGTCCGTGGCAGGCTTCTTGCTAACTGTTCTTATAGCTTAAATTAATCCATTTCCATAAATCTATACCTTGCCACGTGGCTCATGGCTTACCGGCATCTTCACATGCTGCTTGTCATGGCAGCGGCTGGCAGTGACTCCTTCCGCCTTCCTGTTCTTTCTTTTCTCCTCTCTGTTAGTCCCGCCTATACTTCCTACCTATCCACTGGCCAATCAGTGTTTTATTTATTGACCAATCAGAACAATTTGACATACAGACCATCCCACAGCACTGATCCAAAATCGGAGTAGGCCTGGTATGTGCCTTTGAAATCTCAAAGCCAACCACTTCCTCCAACAAAGTCACGCTTACTCATAATCCTTTCAAACAATGCCCCTCCCTCTCCCTACTGTGACTAAGCATTGAAAGATGAGCCAGTGGGAGTCATTCAAACCACCACATTCCACTCCCTGGCCCCCATGGACCTATAGCCATATCATAATTCAAGATGCATTTGGTCCAACTTCAAAGGTCCCTAGTATATAGTCTCAACACTATTCAAAAGTCTATAGTTCAAAGTCTCTTCTGAGACTCAAGACAATCTCTTAACTGTAACCCCTATAAAATCAAAATTTTAAAAAGCAGATCATGTACTTCCAACAGGCAATGGCCTAGAATATACATTACCATTTCAAAAGGGAGGAAAGGGAGCACAGTGAGGAAATACTGGACCAAAGCAAGACTGAAAAAAAAAAATGACAGGACAAACTCCAATTTCTGCATCTCTGTATCTGACATCAAAGCATTCTTTAGCTCTCTAACTCCTTGCAGCTTTGTTGACCGCAACATACTTTCACTTCTTGGGCTGGTTCCACACATGATCTGTAGCTTTGGTTGGCAGGTATCCCATGACTCTGGCATCACCAACATCTCAGGGTCTCTAGCACGATTGAGGCTTCACCTTCACAGCTTCACACAATGCTCTCTCCTGGCCTCCATGCAGGGACACCCCTGACACCACAAACCCTTTCTTGTATTCTTGACTCTAAAGCCAGACCACTGGCTGAAGCTGCCAAGTTCTGCTGCTTAATGGGACTAGAGCTTGCCCCCCTTGTTCAATTATATGTGCATCGTTCTGCCCTTGATGGCTTCCTTTGCTGCTCAAGATGTCCACTAATTCCTTTTACAAGTTGGAAGTTTAGCTGGTTGGGGTCTTGTCCTGAGGTCCCCACTCCCTTTATTCCATTTAGCACTAGGCTTTTCTTTAAACTTTTTATCTCCTTAATGACTGGACTTAGCACCATTACACTTCCTAGTGCTCCTTTTCTCCTCTAACTGTACATTTTGTATTTCTTTGTCCAGCTTGCTCCTTTTCATTTATAGATCTTCATAAGGGTGATTATCAATAACCACATGACAGTCAATACTAGGCTGTCTAGAAATCTCCTCTTCCAATTAATCCAAAACTCTTCAACTTAGCTTCAGGCAGATTTTTTTTTGGACAGGGGCAGAAAGCAGCCATATTCTTTGCCAAAATATTAAGAGAATAGTCTCTAAGCCACTTACTAATAATCCTCCCCTCTGAGGCTTGAGTTGGGCCCCCACAGTTTAAATTGCTCTCAGCATTGTCCTCCATGCTCCTACTAGGATGGCCCACTAAGCCCCACTTAAAGCATCCAGCCACTTTTCGAGTCCAAAGTTTTCCATATTCCTCTAACAAGCGTCATGGTCTGGCCTGTCATAGCAATACCCCACTCCTGGTACCAACTTCTGTCTTAGTCACTGTCTTGTTGCTGTGAAAAGATATCATGACCAAGGTAACTGCTACAAAAGAAAGCATTTAACTGGGAACTTGGTTAGTTTCAGAGGTTTAGTCCATTATCATGGTGGGGGAGTAGGGAGGCAGGCAGACATGGTCCTAAAGAAGAAAAGTACCTGAGAGCTACATCCTCAGCAGAGAGAGAGCCTAGGCCTGGCATGGACTTTTGAAACCTCAAAGCCTACCACCACTACACACTTCCTCCAAGTCCACACCAAAATTTTCTAAACCTTTCAATTAGTGACCCCAGGAAGTGGCACTATTTGAAAGGGTTAGAAGTACCCAAATGTATGAGCCTGTGGATGCCATTCTTATTCAAACTACCACAATTACTAAGATTGCTTTGGTCCTTTGGGGCTTGCTTTCTGGCTTTCTAAGGGCAGATCCAAAGCAACTTAGAAGTGATTTAACTGTACTCCAAAGCAATGTCTTCATGTGTGTGCTATCAAAGACCCTAGTATTACAAACTCCCCTCATGTGGGCTGGGGAAACATAGCCTGCTCCTCGCCCTGTGTGTACTCTTTCAGATTTCCCATGATCCTTTCCCTTCCTTTGATTGTAATTAAGCCCATCCTGTGGAGGATTCAACCAAAATGATATCTACTGCCCATCCTCAGCATTCCAGAGTTCTCTCTCCACAGCTCCCTTCTTTCTGATATTGTACCCCCTTGGAACCCTCCCCCCAATCCTTGTATTTGTCTTTACCCAATATAACTGCTGGATTCTTGTGATTTCTTTCCTTCCTCTCAATTTGAACATTGTGACAATTCATTTTCATTGTCAACTTGATGGGAGTTTTGAATCACCTAGGAGACACATACCTCTAAGCTTAGAAGACCCACCTTGAATGTTCATGGCACAATCCCACAGTCCAAGAACCCAGGTTGAATAAGAGGGAAATGGAGAAAAAAAAAATGAGCTCCAGAATTCATGTCGCTCTGCTTCTTGGTTATAGACTTAATGTGACCAGTTACCCCAAGCTCCTATTGCCATGTCTTCCTCACCATAGCAGACTGCATATTCAACCCATAATCCATAGTAAACCTCTTCTTACATTGTTGGTGATGAGATAAATAATACACATGTACATATATACAAAAATGCACATATATATTTCCATTTGTCTAGGTATATGTTAGCTGCTGAGCAAAGGCCCCAACTTAGTTAAGCTGGAATACTAGAATTGGAGCAATGGACTGAGAGAATTCTTGAACTTTTCTTCTTGACACAAAACCCTGTTTTCGTGTCTGGGGGGCACTAACATCTGCACTACTTCCAGGGTAATCATAACTAAGAGCCAAGAGGGCTTAGACTCGGGGGCAATAATGTTAGAGCAGAATTGTTTTAAGACTGCTGAGAGGGTTTGTGAGTTCAGGAGATCTTGCCAAAAAGAGCCCTTTACAGCTTTTATAAATGGCCTCCTGGAGGCCCAGCAATAGACCGAATCGAGAGAATGAGAAAATAAAAGTATGTGCAGCAGACCCCCCTTCTTTAAAGAGGCCATTGGGTATCCTTGACTGGGGCCTCTGTGGTGGTGACTTTAGGGGTTGTATGACTTTCCCAAACTCACTATGTCTCATCACTCCATCTCTACATGTGAATTAAGAAAACTGATATCCTTTAACTATATTACACTGTTCTTGTGTGCTAGTGTAGGAGTCATTCCGTGTTTGCAAGCCTGAACATGGAACTTTGTCTTACATATTTAAAGAGCATTAGAGACTGAACAGCAGCCCTTCCACATGTGACCTTATTTGGAAATATAGACCTATTGATATGTCACTGTGAGCTAAGGAACAAGGGTAAGCCTCAAGACAGACAGGCACGTGGAGAGAATATCATGTGAAGAACTAGGGGATGCCTCTCCAAGCCAATAAACCACTAGGAGCTGGGAGCACACAGTGCAGAGTTCTCATGCATAGCCTCATCAGGAAAAGACCTTGATCTTCTGGCCTTCAGCAAGACAATGCATTTGTTTTTTAAGCCACCCTGCATGTGGCATTTTGTTTTGGGAGACTGGACAGTAACATGGGAGGATAACCATAATTCAACATAGATTTAACCACTTGGGTTCCCATAGGCACAAGGAAGACCTCATAAGTCACCTTCATCCCCACCCGCAAATGTTAATATCATGAAACATATTGTGTAGATATTGGGCTCTGTTTGAAGTTGATGCATTTGAGTTGGAAATACTTTACCCTAGGTTCCCCATACAGATTTCTATATAGCTTTTTTTTATAAACTACAAAACTAACTTCAGGGAACCAGGGAAAGCAAACTCCATATTAGTATGGTAATGGTTTCCCAGGAAACGGCCCCCATGTGTGGAGAGTGTTCTCCCTCATCAATAGGGACTGCCATCCTGGATCTATGGGATGCAATGGAGGGAATGCTATGTGATTCCTGGTGCCTGGACTGTAAGAGGCAATGCGGCTTTGGCTCTCTGGAAACATGGCTCTGCCTCCGCCCTATAGTGAAGCCAGCTAGCCTACTGGAGGATGAACAGCCATAAAGCGGAGAATAGAGATGGCTATGTAACAGGCATGGTCAGGCCTGTGAATGAAACATCTTGAACCTTGTACCCAGTCACAGCTCCAGCTAACACAGCTACAAGAGCAAGTCTGGCCAACCCACTAAACTGGTTACAAGAAGAAGGATGCCTCCTCTCTTATATGCCCACACAGCATAACATTATGGCCCTACAAATATTATTTATGCCGTGTGTAAAGAGATACCCTGTCATATCTATCCCTAGCCCGAGAGCGCCTCCCAGCCTAGTGTCTGGTAAGAGCCTGCTGCCTGAATCACCCACCATGTTTGTCAAGTGCTGGTATGTAGCCTGCCACAAACAAAACATGGCTGACTTGGGTTTTATTTTGTTAAGGATTCCCTCAAATCCACATTCATACAAATGCTGTGTAGAGCCATAGGCCCTAAATAAGCCTAAGCTTGTACGTGTCCCCTCACACCGCATCTGGGTGGCAGATGGCTAAAATTCCACCAGGGAAAGCCATTTTTCTTTTAGATCTCTGCTTACATCTGTGGGCATTGGAACCTCATGCTCTGGCCTCACCTTCAAATGTTGCAGAGTTGGAGGGAGGTGGTTCCCAATGTCATCTCTACAGGTGTGACTAACCCCAGAGCAATCAATCTTTGCAGGCTTGGCCTCTTCTGTGACGTGTACTCGTGTCCCGAAAAGCACGGACACTAATCCAGGCATGGGCCTCGGTGGGTGTTCTCATAACATCTATTACAATGGCCTAATGTTGTGGAATATTATTCTAAAGTGTGTTACACTTGCTTATGCTGTGGAACATTTGTTTAATGATGCAACGTGTGTTGCGTTCTTATATGTTGCATTTGTTTAACTCTGAGGCTGTGTTACTTTGCCTGTCTAAAATATCTGATTGGTCTAATAAAGAGCTGAATGGCCAATAGAAAGGCAGGAGAAAGGATAGGAGGGGCTGGGTGACAAGAAATAGAAGAAACATGGGAGGAAGGGAAGAAAGAGCAAGAGAACAAGGAGAGGAGGATGCTAGGGGCCACAGCCACACATCCAGCCATGGAGTAAGAGTGAAAGTAAGATTACAGAAGTAAGAAAAGGAAAAAGCCCAGAGACAAAAGGTAGATGGGATCATTTAAGGAAACCTGGCTAGAAATAAGCTAAGGCTGGGCATTCATAAGAAATAAGCCTCCTGGTGATTTATTTGGGAGCTGGATGGTGGGCCTCCCCCAAAAAACAAGAGAATAAAATAAAATTAAAATAAAATAAAATAATAAAACTACAGCCTATCCCTTTATGCCATAGTCCTTCCAGCTTCTGGTCTCCCAGAATGTCACCCCTGGAGCCCAACACAGAATGAATGCTCAGCTAATTTGCAATAAGGGAAGAGAGGATGTGTAGTAAGATCTGGAATGAGCTTGGACAGTGTCTTAGTTTGGGTTACTATTGCTTTGATGAAACACCATGTCCAAAAGCAAGTTGGGGAGAAAGGGGTTTTATTTGGCTTACACTTCCATATACATAGTCCATCACCAAAGGAAGTCAAGACGGGAATTCACAGGGTGGGAACCTATAGGCATGTGCTGATGCAGAGGCCATGGAGGGGTGCTGCTTACTGGCCTTTTCCACATGGCTTGCTCAACCTGCTTTCTCATAGAACCTAGGAAAACAAACCCAGGGGTGCCACCACCCACAACGGGCTGGGCCCTCCACCATCAATCACTAATTAAGAAAATACCTTACAAGCTTGCCTAACAACCTGATCGTATGGAGGCATTTTCTTATTTGAGGTTCCTTCCTTTCAAATGACTTGAGCTTGTGTCAAGCTGACATAAAACTATCCAGCACAGACAGTTCTGAGAAATGCAGCATGGAGAAATTCTGTCAGTTTCCAGGCACCCTCTGTTGCAATTTAAAAAAAAAAAAAGTAATATTCAGTGCCTCACTAGAAGTTGAATTGCTCATTTTAAGTTTGTTGATTGATTGGCATGAAGCCTCCAAGTTAATGCTTCAACCCACTCTAAGGAAGATGCCATCATCTCCATTTGATAGCTTGTGGGAGTCTGTGGAAGTTCAGCTCAGACCTGCTCCCACCTTTTGAAGGGTTCTTGGGTAGAGAAGAGAGGAATGAGGAAATACTAGGTAGAAAGATCTAGACAATGAGGAGAAAAACAGACACAGGATAGCTTCAGGGGTGGGGGGAGGCTGGGTCAATACCCAGCCACCAAGAGGTTCATTCAAAAGGGTTTTTTATAATATGCCAAGGGAAGAGGCAAAAGACCTCCCCCTTGCAAGATCAAAACACACCATACAGCCAAGTATGTAGACCCTTCCAAACACCTGATAACCACGCCCATGGTCAAATCATCTTATGCAGCCCTGTTGGGTAAAGCAAGCTCAGATTCTCTGACCCTGAGTAAGGTCTCACTAGAAAGCCTCTGTGAGCCACCACAATAGCTGAGGACCACTGAGTGTTCACAGCCTGTATGGTACCAGTAGTACAGGTACATTGGATTCACAGGCAGAGAACTGGAAACCAAGCCTGTGACCTTCATAAGATGGCTGTCCCTTGTGTCTTTTCTTTACTAATAACCTTAATAAAAGTTTAACTAAAGTAATGTCTTTCTCCCAAACATTGCATTTTGAGGTATTTGAGTGACAAAATGTCTCCAGGGGACTTCCAAATCTAGCAGGACAGAAAACACAATTTTCTATTCCTCCCCCTCAATGATAATGGACAAATCTGAAAAGACCCTGTAGCATAAATATCTGGAACGTTTTAGTCAATATTCTGGAAGGGATATTGGAGAAACTGGTGATATAAAGACTCTAGTGAGTCAAAATAGAAAAATAAATGAATAAAATAAAGATGGCAAAAGCTGGTCTTTAACCAAAGGGCCAGGTGAAGAGCAGCCCAGAAAGGCAGAACACAGCTCTATTTCAGACAAACACTACAGAGAAAATGGTGGTCTGATCCCTAACCCTACCAGTCAAGATCAAGTCCCAAGAGATGCTCATTCTTAGTGAAAAACCCAGAAAACGATTTCCACATGTGACATCAAAGTAAAAAACCATAAAAGAAATTGATCCACTAGACTTTATTAAAATCAAGAACTTTTAGTCTTCAAAAGACCCTGTAAACAGATGAAGAGGCAAGCTGCAGCCTGGGAGAAAATAACCCACAAATCACACATTCTGACAACAGATTCCTATGTAAGGACTCTCAAAACTCAAAAGGAAAAACAAACAAGCAATCCAATTAGAAAACAAGCAAACTATAGAGAAACATCTTACCAAAGAGGAAATACAGATGGCACATAAGCACACGAGAAATGTTCAACATCACCAGCAATTAGGGAAATGGTGAGATAGTGCCACATATTTGCTAGGCAGCTTTAAAGGAGTAACAGACTGAATGCTGAAAGGGATTCAGAGAAATTGCATCGTCCATAGGATGCCAACAGGAAAAGAAAAGGGCCATTCACTGTAGTAGGTAGTGACCTGCCACACATGACCTAACAATATAGTCTGGGACATTTATTTCAGAGAAATGAAAACATATCCACAAAAAATTATGAACATGCATGTTGAGAGAATTGTTTGTAATATCCTAAAACTGGAAACAAAATATTCTCAGATGGGTTCACTAAACCAGAACCTTTTCAATCCACTGAAAGGTATTTTTAAAAGCTATTGGTACTTGCAACATCTTAGATGGATTATGATGGGTCATAAAAGCCACTCTCCGGGCAGGAGGGGGTGGCTCAGGGGGCAAAGAACTTGCTGAGCAAGCTTGAAGAACTGACTTTTAGTCCCACGAACTCACAGGAAGCTGGATGAGAGGTAGCATAGGTGTCTGTAATCAAAGCACACTTACAGTGAGATGCAATGCAGAGTGGAAAGTTCCTGGAGGCTTGCACCAGCCATCTAGCTTGACAATACAAGTCGTGAACCAAGAAGCCTGTTACCAGAGGTTGTCCTGACCTCCACATGTGGTACACATGTGACCACATTTACAGACATTAATGTGCACACACACACACACCATATACACACATAACACTGCTTTTTAGTGGCCTAGAGCTGGCCCCTTTGTCCATTTCCATGCTGAAGATTCCCCTGGACATCCTTCTTTGATACACATCCATTAGCCCAATGCTTCCCTCTCTTACATCTTGGGCACAGCCCAGGTTTCTTATTTGCCCCTATGCCTTTTCTCTCATTAGGACACTGCTTGACCTGGTGCCCCATCTGACCACACCCAAAGCAATTTCCAGGAGGGTCCAATGGCTCTCCCTTGCCTCAGGCAATGATTTCTTTGTTGGTAGAAAACATCCTTGACTGTCTTCCCCTGTAATGCAGCAGCCATAACTATTCCCTGATTATATGAAGGGCCAATATCTGAGCAAAGGTTGAATATAATCAGAGATGTTGCCCTTTTTTCTAAAAGGTCTCAAAGTAGCCTGACAAGCAGCATTAGCATTTTCTTAGGCTAGCTGCTTAACAAGCAAAATTCGAACTTCTGTATCCCCAATTAGCCTGCCTGATGTCTGCATTAGCCTAGAGACAAAGTCCTGAAATAATTCATCAGATCCTTGCTTTATCTTTGTTAAATCCTCAGTCTGCCTTCCAGAAGACGGAAGCTTATTCCAGGCCTTCCTGGCAGCTGCACTAACCTGGACATACATTTCCATATCAAACTATAGACAGGCAAACTCTGGCCATGCGTTTCTAATCCCTGGGAAGCAAGGCCTCTTATACCATGTTTTCTAGCAGAGCCTGTGTAAAGGGTACAGTGGGTCCATGTTGAGAGCATGCCATTTTTAATTCCTTGAGTTGTTTAAATGTAATTGGAACATGCACCCTTATGATATTGCCCTGAGAGTCTTGCCATTCGATCACTGGGAACATTTTGAAATCCTCACACATCCTCCCCTCTGCTAGCAGCTTCTCTAACAATGGCTTGCTGGAGAAAAGCATGACTAACAGTGACTTTGCCATGCTCTGGAAGGCTTTTGCACCATAGCAATCATAGGAGACTTTTCCCACTCTGATGAAATCCCCTGTATACCAGGCTCCACGTTGGGCACCATCTTCCAAGTCCAGCCCGACCTTCAGACAGTCCTTGGTATAGGGGAGTGTGGATTGAGAAATAATAGATATGAAAAATAGAGACTTTGGATGTAAAAGAAAAAGACACAGAATAGGTTTGGGAGGGCTCTGAGTCAATACCACAGTTGCTCTGTGGTATTTTTATATACCAGCAATCTGTCTAAGGCGTTGTCTGCTCTGGGCTTGAAGTCTAAGGTGGAGGCAGGTGAGAAAGGTGATCATGAAACAGGGCTGAGTCTGTGTCCTAAGGGAAGTGTGTGGCAAAATGGGAATGCATAAAGGGTCCACACACTGTGGTGGGTCATAAAGAATGGCTATGTGTTGAGCTGAGGGGTGGACAAAATCAGGAATGTGGGCAAGCCACCTCCAACAGTAGCAACTCATTTTCTGTCTAGCCCTCAAAGGTGAGCTGAAGTACCCAGATTATTCTAAAAAGAAAATACTTTAAGATAATGGAGAATCCTAAAAGGTCAGGTAGGGGAGTATGCTGGGTGTCCATAAGAAAGCCCTGGGTGTTTTTTTGTTTGTTTGTTTGTTTTTTGGTTGGTTTTTGGTTTTGTTTTACATAGGAAGGAAATAACACTTCTCCAAGCAGGCCCATGGATGAAAAAATCTGCAGGTATGGGAATAGCAGAGTTTAATTCTTTGTCACAGGAGGAAGACCATGGTGACCTAGCAGAAGATAGACTAGTACAGAGATGAAACAGACCCTAGAGGGTGAAGTGTCTTCTATAGGGCTGGGAAGCTCATTCCAAGGTAGAGCCTGGTTGTGTGGTGATGGTGATACACTGGCTCTAAAGAAGAGTTGCCACAGGGAGACTACATGCTGAGAAGGAGGTAGGGAAAACCCTGGATAACCTGGGGGCATCTGGTTGGATGACTGGGCTGGGTGCTTAAGTGGGAAGCTGGTACAATATCATTTTAGAAGTGTTGTGAGTCCAGACGCCTAGGGTTTCAAGCATTTGTGGGACAGCCTAGAGGAGAAGCCAGGAGCTGTGGTGCTCAGGAGAAAAGGGTCTAGGCCAGACATGGAGGGTTTTTATAGGTTCTGTATATGCAGGGAAGGGAGGGTGTGGTTGGGAGATATGCTGGTGCATGTGTGTGGAGGTCCAGTGGGTGGGCAGCTTCGAGTGTTTTATTTGTTGACCTTGATTGAAATACAGGGTCTCTTGTTCACCATTGTGTGTGCCTGGCTAGCTGGCACGTGAACATCTGGAGATGCTGCTGTTTCTGTGTACCATCCCACTGTATTGAGTGTCAGGATCACAGACCTGGGTTACTGCACTCATCTTTACAGTAGGTTCTGGGGATCAGACTCAGATCTTTATACTTGCCTGGCAAGCACTTTCACCACTGAGCCATCTCCCCAGCCCTGGGCAAGGGAACTTGGGAGTCATTAGCATATGAATAAAACTCATGAGTTGGTGGGGGCACAGAAGAGGAAAAGGGGGCTAGGAGTCTCTGGCCTATTCAACACTTCCACCTCAACCACAGCATTTCTTCCCTCCCACTAGTTTCTTTTTCTAGGAGGATCATGGGAAGAAATTAGAGAGACAGAACAGGTGCCTGTGTTGAACAAGCACACCAATCCCATTTAATCAGCATAGTTTCCCCCAGGAGTGAAGGCCAGCCTTGCGCTTGCCTGGTTCCCTCTGTGCCCTCACTGCCTCCCGCAGTTGTATTGATGAATGGCCACAAATGAGCAGCTAAAACTGAAAGAGGATTTTTGAGCTATAAAGTCTATTTCTGTTCTGAAAAATACAAGCGAACTAGCCATGGGAGTTAAGCTGCCTCAGACATCTTTGTGGTCCGTTCATCACTGGCTGAATGTGCGTCACCAATGATGTCTGAACCAGTAATGATAGCATCATCTGTATCCCAGGGTTCTGTCGTACATCTCTGTCTTACCTAAAATAGCAACAACCCAGCAGCCCTCTCTGTCACATGGAGAGTGTGGAGATAGATTTATTTTGGGGAATGGTCACGGAGGAAATGAGTGATCATCAGGGCATTGTATTTCTTTCCAGAAAGAAAAAAAAAAAAAAACATGCTTTTTGAAGGTTGAGCATAGCCAAATAATTGTGTCTTAAAGGTCAATGAACCTGTTTTAAGAGGTAGGATTGGAATGGATATTCTCAAAGAATTGTAGGAATCCAAATTCCTGTGGGAAACAGGCTCAGAGTACTGTAGGTACGAGGTACTTAATGAACATGGCAATCTAAGATTTAAGTGTGGCATTCCTAACCCTCAGGTGATGTTACTAGGAAGTAGCTTTGGGAGCAAAGTAGATCATAAGAGCATGGTTGGCATGAATAGGATGAGGACCCTCAAGAAAGAGACTCCAAACAGCAACCTTCCTTCTACCCTTGGGGATATAACCAGAAGGTACCATTTTTGAGTTATGAAGTGGCTCTCCCCAGTCCCTAGGTGATGCCTAGATGGTGCCTTCATCTTGGACTTTCCATCCTCCAGAGCTGTGTGAAACAAATGTCTTATGTTGAAAGACACCCATCTTAGAGGGGTTTTGTCTGTTCATTTTTGTTTGTTATAACAGACCAAAAGGTCTAAGACAATAGGAAATTCTGGGGAACTTAGAGGTCCCACTGCTCACAGGAGATGAGTTCCCAACCACCTCACCATCTGCTGAGAAACTCCTGTGTCTCTCAAGGCCCTTAAGCATTGCTTCCTGGGACAACTAGCTCCATAAGGACCCTGTCATCACCTTAACCTGAACCTAGAACAGACCACAATTCTAGCCCAGGAGCTCAAGACAAGGATGTTCTTGTCAAAACTACTCAGTTTGCAGCACTTCATTGTGGCAGCCTTGGGAAACTCAAATACCTGGATTCCATACTTATTTATCACTTAGAAGATGTGGACATGCCCAAGTTAACTATTTCCATTCTCTGAAGTTGGTACCATCCAATAAAAATAAAAAATAGACACATGACACATGCATCTTTAAACTTTGTAGATGTCATATTTTAAAAGTAAAAAGAATATAGAGTAAAAAGCATGTAATTTTAGCAGTATTATTTTTGATTCAATATATCCAGTATGTTATGTGAGCATATATTCAATATAAAGCCTGTTAATAGGTAATTTCACATATTTTTGTACTAAGTCTTTGAAGTCAGCATGCATTTTCTACTCACAGCACATCTCCATTCAGAATAATCTTGTGTAAATGCTCAATAGCCACATGATTTACACTGCAGTTCTGACCTTTACTTTCTCCATCTGTGACAAGCATATAATACCCCACTCTTGGAGACAGTGAGGCCTTTTGGATTTTAGAATGTCGGGAGCCAACAGTGGGCTATGAAATATGTATGCAGACTGCTTTTATTAAGCCATCTCCAAACTGGAATGAAAGAGCTTTTGAGAGGGCTCACAAAGTCATCTTCCATTTTGTTCTTGCAGGTTATAACCTGTCTTCCTTTTGAAAGTGATACGCCACAGTTTCTCACCCATCCCCAGACGGTGGAACTCTGGGAATGTAAACTCATTTTTGTCTTGGGAACTGATTGATCTGGGCTGCCTTGCCACAAATCTACACTCCCTATACACTAGGATTTCCTAATTCAAAACTGAGCCAGTCAGAAATATCTAATAACTTTGCTTGAGTTTTCAAAGGGAGATGATTAAAATGTTCTTAACGCTGGAGGTGCTAGTGACTCACCCTCTCACCTTAAGGAGAGAGGGAGCCGAGAGAACAGACCAAGACTGAGAGAAGCAACAGGATGCTTCATCCTTTGGGTTCCTAACCAAGTATCATAGTGGGATTTCTGTGGTATGTGGTATGTAAACACAGGATGAAAGAAGGACAGTAGCTTTCTTGCCATGTACCCAGTACCTGCAAGCAAAAGCTATGGGTAATTAGTAATTAAATGCCAAGCCTGAAGCCTGGGGGGTGAGGAGGACTTCCTTTCTAGACTCTCTGACTTGTAGCTTTCAGAATAAAATTAAGGATTGAGCATAGAACCTAATAAGAACAGTGCAACTTCAGAGGAATCGCCCTTGTCAACCTTGGAAAGTTTGCAGCAAGTTCAGAGCCAGGATTAAGACGTGGGGAACCTACAGTGTAATACAGGATCCGAAAAATGACAGTTAATGCACTTGAAAATCTTTAATCTCAAAATTGCTTCAAATCTCTGTGTTGCCAGATAATGGTCCACAGTTTCTTACTAGAGGATTAAGGATGGTTCAGAAACCTCTAGACTGCAAGATAACACCTATCACTCCCCTGGTATTTCTCAGACAATCAGTAAGGTTAATCCATTTTATAATGCAACTGGAAAACCACTGGGCCTGCCAGAAGACGAGAGAGGCTCTGTCCCCCAAGATCTGACTTACATAAATAGGAAGCAGGAGAGCATTGTGACCTAGGTGTGAAGGGTCCTGGCTGTTTAGTAAGAAGTGGTCAACACAAGGATGCATTCTCATCATGTTGGACTTACGCTAATGAGGAGTCCACACTTTTCCCTGATGGTTTGTAGAGCTTTAAAAAAAATGAATTCCTCGAGTGAAGTGGAAAAGTTAAGTCAGACACCAGCTTCCAGAAGTAGATGTGCTCGAATGTAGGTGTATATAATTCAAGTCTAGAAAACTGGCCAGTTTTGAAAACGGCTCACCTCACCCAAGGATTCAGGGATACAGAGAAAAATCAGTGCTATTGAGGGGCTCCAGGATGTCATCTAGCGGCAGAAATGCCAGAAAAGACATTCAGTTACATTCCTAAAGAACTCGGAGAAGTCTTCAATCTTGGGGACCATGAGGCTCAACTGTCAAAAGCAAGATGGGAACAATGACCACAATGAGCAGAAGGCCAGAAACTCTGAACAAGGGAAAACAGTGGTAATGGATGTAGAACATAGGTAACGACCCCCGGTGGCCAAAGGGGCTGCTGTCCAGCCCATCAGACCAAGAAAGACCAAGAGCTAACAACTATGGGCACAGCCTGCCTCATGGGTGGGATCGTGGAAGCTTCTGTGAACCAACTTAACAGAAACAAAATAGTGGATGAATTTTGATTGTATTGTCTAGACTAGAGTTGATGGCACACAACTTGACAGACCTGATTGAGGCTGGTGCATCCCTCAGAAGTTTCCCTGCTGCTTTACCCAAATTTGACAGTTCGGTCCTGGCTTCTGGCTTTTCATCAAGTAGTATCAGGCTATTACTTTCAAATTTATTCTGATGGTCTTTGGTTTCTTAGTCTGGTCATCTTCATTTTGTTATTTGACCTATGATCTTGATGACACCTTCTCTAATGACTGGTCATTATTTCTTCCCTAGAGAATTTATCCCTTGGTTTTCCTAAAACATTAAGCACAAGCCTTTTCTAGCATAGAACCTGCAGCACCCAAGCTAGCTCTGTCAGCCACTGGCCACGCATGTGGAGATTGCACAATTGTGAGATATGAGCCAGAGGACCAGGAAGTCTGAGACTGTGCCTTCTAGCTATGAATTCTGAATTGCATGGCTGCCTAAAATACCTGAGCAATTCCAACGACAGTTGACATCCTAAAGTGGAAGGGGGAAACCTCAGGAGGCCCCATCCCTAGATGAAGAGCTATAAGCAATCGACAACTTCTGGGAGACAATTACCCTTCCCCAGGGATGAGAGCCCTGATTGGTAATCCACGGCTGATTGGTCAGCCCTGAAAGCATACATACAGGCAGCACTGAACAGACTCAGCAGGTTGTATGTGTGTGTATGTTCATTTACATGGACATGTAACAATGGTTAAAGGAGAGACTATGAATTTGGAAGGGAGGATGGGTGGGCATGAGAGAGGACAGAAGGCAGGAGAGGGAGGAGGAAATGGTGTAATTACATTTTAATTTAACAACACAACAAAAAGTCACTAAAAAGAAGGGACTGAGGTGGAGGAGGAGACAGAAGCAACCTCCATCAGATATGGAAGAAACTCGGAGAAGATACCAGGTCCAACCAACCTCAAGATGAGGCTTGCTCTCCTGAAGAACTCTCCACACTGCCATACAACCTCTTTGACACTCAAGTATAGGATTCAATCACTTTCTGAGGTAATCCCTTCAATCCCACATAGCTCTCCTTGTTTAGTTCAATAGGTAAGAAATTAAGATGTCAACAAACCTCAGCTATTGAAATTGTTGTTGGAAATTATATGTTGGAGATGGTAGTAATAATAATGGTTACTGCCCAATCCAGACCCTTGGTACAGCTGACATTCATGCTCCAGATGTCCAGAGTTCTGCCACTGTCATACAGTGGTGCCTTTGATGGATATCCATTCTGGAAGGATCTGGAGGTCATGCTTCACATTCCAGAGCAGTAAGTGTCCCAGAGCCTAAGGCTCATTGATACAGCAGTTTGAACACAGGCCCCTTTCCATAGCTGAGACTGGTATGTGATGCTGTTTATCATCCAATGCCTCCATGAGATCAGACTGGAGATCAGTGTGAGCTAAGGCATCTTAGCTTTGTCCTGGCCGTATTCTGAATCCTTCCTTCCCAGTTGATCTTTGGAGCATTCCATCAGCTCATCACTTTGTGAGGGGTCCCAAACTTAGGTCAGCTTCATAACATCCATCGAGAGGAGCTACGGAAATAAACCCCCAACACTACAACCCTTTCTTTCCCACCTCGGCTTAGTCTGAAAAGCCATTTTACCTGTGCAATTTGAAGAGGTACACATGTAACCAACCACCCTAGCAGAGAGAGACAGAAGTGTTTCAGTCCTCGGGGACTTTAGAGTCCTTCCTGGGTAACTGGTTACTCCTCTCCCCTCCTTCAGCTCAGACAAATTCTAGGTCAGCTTCATTTTACTTAGTTTCATGTATACAGAGTCCCACAGTACATAGTCTTTGTGCTAGGCCTCCTTTGTTCAATAAAATAGGGGTTTTGGCTGGGCGGTGGTGGTGCATGTCTTTAATCCCAGCACTCGGGAGGCAGAGCCAGGTGGATCTCTGTGAGTTCGAGGCCAGCCTGGTGTCCAAAGCGAGTTCCAGGAAAGGCTCAAAGCTACACAGAGAAACCCTGTCTCAAAAAACCAAACCAAAACAAAACAAAAAAACAGGGGTTTTGTCATAGATCCACCCTCTTCCCTCGACAGGTTATAGTCTATTGGGTAGATGCGTCATGTCTTGCTCATATATGCACCAGTGATAGTACTGATCCTTTCATAAGGCCGGGCAGGGGGAGGATTCAGGGAGGAACAGGCCCAGTTTCTGTGTAAAGAGACGGTGGGGAAGAGAATGAGTTCAGGATGGAGTGCACTTCAATTTAAACTTGAGCTTATGGTACTGGCATTAAACAACGACGTGGATATTGCGTTTTCAGCTCCAAGATTTAAGAGGCATTTACACTGACACATAAAAGCCCTTCTCTCAGCTTTGTAAGTTCATTAATGCTAGAAGTGTGTGATATTTTTAGGCCCAAGTAGCTCAGGTATCCCTGCTGACTCACATCTAGTTTTCTTGTGGGACTCCCCTCATTATTACTGGACTTTCCGTAATTGACTCCTGCCTATGACATAAAAAAGATTTAATGTGTTAGC
The DNA here is from genome assembly GCA_902168415.1 of Peromyscus melanophrys. Taxonomy (NCBI): domain Eukaryota; kingdom Metazoa; phylum Chordata; class Mammalia; order Rodentia; family Cricetidae; genus Peromyscus; species Peromyscus melanophrys. Next base: position 11,440 of record CABHPR010126394.1, on the reverse strand, counting down.
TTATTTTTTTAATTGCCTCCCCTTTTCCCTAAAAAAAAAAAAAAAAAAAAAATCACTTGTGTTCAGCACTAGAAAGTTTGAGAGACCTGGGCGAAGAGAGCCTGTCATCCCAGTGCTGGGGAGGTTATGGCAGGGGAATTGCAGATTTGAGGCCAGGTTGGGCCCTGCAGCAAAAATTTGTTTCAATTAAAAGCTGATTAATTAAAAATTTAGGCAAGCATGGTTAGATGGTTAGAGTTTTGTTGCTGTTACTTTTAATAGACTTTTTTTTCCTGAGTTTTTATATATATATATATATATATATTCGTCTTATCCTTCCATGTAACAGGGAGGCCAGAAATGAAGAGGGGGTAGAAAAGGGAGATCCTGGGGCATGGAGTTTGCACAGGAGAAAGGTGTGATGCTTCTAAGGTCGTTCATGTCCTTTTTACAGCCAGGCATGGAAATGTCTTTTCATAGTGGCTAGAAAAGTATCTGGAGTCAGTGGGGGTTGGTGGAGTCCTGGGGTTAGGGGTGGGGGTGTGGGGATGGTTCTCAATGCCTAGGCCAGAGACTCCCAATTTCAGATGCTCCTCAGCACCACTTGTCCAGCAGAGAACTGGTTTCTGTCCCTCCTCCCTCGTGTACAGGGGACACAGTTTGTGCCAGGCATCCCTCTTTCCAGTAGCCTAGGATGGCCAGGGCAGTAGATGTGACATCTTTAGTTTGTGATGAGGATAGAGCCTGATGCCAGCACAAGGACAGGAAGGAAGCTGCCTTGCCTGTTTGGAAGCTCCCGTCTTACTCAGGGGCTCACTCCCCAGAACACACCACAGGTGGAGCATGGATCCTTAAAAAATCAACCACATACAATATTTCATGTTGTCAGAGAATGTGGGCCGACTCCCCCGCCCCCCAGCACACCCCACCTTCAATAAGGTTCCTGAAATTAGATTTCATTTTTTTTCCTTCCCCATTCCTGCATCTGAGCAGACTCAACAGGTCTCATACTGCAAACAGACTCCTCCTTCTGGCCCCAGTCTCTCCTCCTTTTTCTAGCCATTGTGTTCATTTATTCATTCATTCATTCTACCCATGTTCACCACTCGCCTACTCCCTGCAGCCTCGGTGACAGTCGAGGAACTGGAGCAAAGGCTGTGGGTGCTGCTCTCGGCAAGTACGTGATGGGACAGGACAGGCGGTAGCAGTGTATCGCTCTGACATATGACCTCACTCTGCAGTCCTTTGTACCCCGAGGCAGAAGTAGCTGTACCAAATGGTGGCTTCTCTCCCAGAGACCAGAGACTCCCATAACACACTTCCCAATTGCATAGACTTCATCCCTCCACCCTGTCCTGTTTCCTCAACTGAAGCTGTTTTTGTCACAGACCCTCCATAGGGCACGGTGCAGGTTCCCTCAGCATCCCTGTGCTATTGCCGCCATGAAAACGAGGATGCGGAGCTGGAGAGGTTCAGTTCCAGACTTCATCTCCCATTTCCTAGGGACCAACTGGAAGATACATGTTTGATGTGGAGGCCTGAGGATCTTCACAGTCAGGACTCTTCTAACCTGATGTACTCTTTGTGGAACCAAACTGTTGTACAGAAATTGAAGCTTTGAGTCTGAAAATGTCCAGAAGTTCTAAGAGACATTGGCTTTGTTTATCTGTCTTTGCCTAATGAGAACTGGTAGGATGGGAGGCTGGGGTAGGAAGCCCCTGGAGAGCCTGTGCCTGCATGTCCTCACCTGGCTGCTGTGAACATCTGTCTGAATTTGGGAGAAAAACATGAAGAGCCACCTGCCCCTACCTGACAAGATATGACCCTCTCATGTCCTCTTCAGCTGTCCCCAGTAGCAGGATTGGTCATGTGTGTGTATGTGTATGCATGTGCCTAGATGTATGTATGTACTTAGACGATATGGTCTTAAAACCACAGGAAATAATTATGTGCCTCATGTTTCCTCTAGATTTGAAGGTAAAGATCTTAAAATTAATTTTAAAGTAGTAGTAATGGCAAGAAAAAAATAAACTTAATGGAAATATTTGATTATTGGAAACAAGTCTAAGAAGCCCCAGGCAGTCTGCACAAGCTACAAATCATTACAGGTCCACAGGGGTATGTGGGTCTAGGCGATTGATGGTGTGGGTGTGTGTGTCCAGGTTTTCTGCTTTGCTTTTTAAAGCTCTTGGTTTGGTTTATAGGTAGACCTGTGTATTTCTCTATATAAAAGAATGTGAGCTAGCGCCTGCCTTCCTCTGGTTAAGTATGGGTCATACCATTTGCTCCTTGAAGTATCTGAATAGACAGGCAGAGGTTTTCTGGTCACTAGTTCTCATCAAGTGGACTGCTCTGCTCAAAGTGGAACCCAGCACCCCACCACCATACACAGACACACTGTCTTTCACACAGTTACCCCCTTTGGTGTGTCGTCATTTGTTAGGTGCCAGAGATGACATCAGCTTAGGAACACTAACCTAAGGATGAATTAGATGATTTTTCACCATAGTCATTTTACAGATATAAACCATCAAGGGACCTAAAATACCACAGCATATAGAAACGAACCTTTCCAACATTCAGTCATTCAACACTTAGTCCATCCCAGTTACTAAAAGAGTACCACAAGCCAGGCAGCTCACAAGCAGCAGAACATGATTGTGGACCTGAAAGTGAACGATTGTGATACCAGCAGGTGAAGGTGGGGGCTGCTGTCTACATGAATACAGCTGCCCTGTATTCTTACCTGGTGGAGGGGACTAGCTGTGTATTTTGTATATATGTCCTTTGATGGCCCATGTACTAAGGGCTTGGTACTTAGCCCTGGCACCGTTCAAGAGTGGGCCTCTGTGGGAAGTCTTAGATCATGAAGGGCTTGCTTGCCTTGGAAGGGATAGGACTCCAGCTCCCTTTTTTGCCTCTTGTCTTTCACATCGTGGGTAAGATGTAGTTTTTCTCTGCCACAAGCTTCTACCATAAATCATTGCTTTACCACAGAACCAAAAAGTAATGAAACTAACCCACAGTGGAGGAGAACGTCCAAGAAGCCAAAAGAAATTCTACTTTCCCGAGCGTTTGCTCTAAAGGGCCAGAATGCCTGCTGGCATACTAATTCTCTGGGTCTTTTTTTTAATAAAGGCTACAATGTCATTCATGGGCTCTAAGCTTTCCTGACTTAAACACCTCCTGCAAAGGCAGAATGTTTGTGCTTCCTCCTCTACTCACACCAAGTCTCCAGCCTCAATGTGGAAGCATTGGAAAGTGGGGCTTTCTGGGAAGCATTCAATCGTGAAGACTCTGCTTCAAAATACAAGGATGCTAGTATAGAAGGACTTGGCAGAAGAAAAGTCCTTTTGACCCCTTTCTCCCCTCCTGCTCTTCTGCCTTCTACTACACAAGGGTCCAGTGTTTCCTCGCTCCACGGTTCACTGCACAAGGAGTCATCTTACAGATGAGCAACTTTCAGCAGACACAAAGAAGCTGCCTTGATCTTGAATTTCCAAGGCTTCATAATTGTAAGAAATGTGTTTCTGGTCTTTATGAATTTACCCAGTACCTAGTTACATTGCTAGAGAAGATGCTTCCCAGAGGCTCCACCTTCTAATGCTGCCACATCATGTGATCACTTCAGGGATGAGGGCAAAACACCAAGACCACAGCAATAAACAAATCCTGAACTCATGCAAAGGTCTGCACTATTCTAGGTGCTGGGAACAGAGCTAAGAAATAGATTTAAAAAAAAAAAAAAGCTTTTCTTACAAATTGGGCATTTCAAGGGTAGACATCTGGATAGAGAGGTCATGAGCAAGGAAACAGACACGAAGTGATTTCTGGGGGTTTGAGTCCTATGATAAAGGTAGAGAAGGTCCTGGGATCAATCTTAAAGTAGATGTTCCACTGGGACTCATAAATTCTTGGAAATCAGTAGTTAGGTAAGATGGAGATGTTATGTGAATCCCAGGGAGTACGGTTTAGGGCGGGAAAATGAATGCAGGGAAGTTAGTTAGTGATGGCTATTACTAGGTTGTATCCCAGGAAGACTGACCCAAACCAGCAAAGAGATCAGTGATTGAGGATTGTCACTACCAACAGAGGGCTACGTGGAATGGGGGGAGGCACACTCGGAGAGTTTCATCCTACAGAAAGTGCTTGGTATGGTAGGTTGTAGCATGAATCTTAGAGAGTCTTATTAATAAAATCAAACCTGAGCCAGGTATTGGGGTAAATGCTGGGAGGTCAGAGAAATAGAACAAGCCACAGCTATCTCACCTCGCTGACTCCTCAGCTGGTCTTGCTTCCTCAGACTGGATGCCCCGAGCCCTCATCCAGAATGGGTCTCAGCTGAACTGCTGCTAGAAGCCTGAAAGCTTAACCAGGCCAAATGTCTCTCCAGGCCAAATGTCTCTCCAGGCCAAATGTCTCTCCAGGCCAAATGCCTCTCCAGGGCAAATGCCTCTAGTTTCTGGTCCTCCCGCTTTATATACCTTTCTGCTTTCTACCACCATTCCCTGGGATTAAAGGTGTGGCTTTCTGGGATTAAAGGTGTGCCTGGCCGTTTCCAATGTGGCCTTGAACTCACAGAGATCCAGAGGGATTTCTGTCTCTGGAATGCTAGGATTAAAGGCGTGTGCTACCACTGCCTAACCTCTATGTTTAATATTGTGGCTGTCCTGTTCTCTGACCCCAGATAAGTTTATTAGCATACACAATATTTTGGGGAACACAATACCCCCACAGTAGGTAGAATGATGTTTCACTGGAGATACTAGTGTCCAACCCTAGACCCTGTAAGACAGGGACTGTGACATGTGAATGAGAATTTTGAGGTGAAAAGAGTATCCTACGTTGTCTTAATAACAAATGGAGTCACAGAACTTTATGTAATCAGGGAAGTGGAAGGGTGATAGGGAGATGGAGACAGATACTAAAAGCAAGGGTTGTAACATTTGAAAAGGTCAGAACAGCTACACTGCTGACTTGGAAGAGGAGAGAAGAAACATAGTATCTTCTACAAATGCAAAAGATGGCTAGGTCTACCCTTGGCTCTTTGAGAAAGACCAAAGCCCCAACAGCACCTTGCCTTTGTAATAGTATATCTGAGTTGTTTTAAATCACTTAATTTATGGTTTTGTTTGAGCAACAAAGAAAATACCTACATTTAACATCTGTCCCTGCAGGAGCATCAAGACAGTGACAAGCAGAAGGGTCCACACCAGCTTCACTTATGGATGCTCTGCCATGAGCCAGACTCCCTTTCACCCTCCTCTCTTTCAGTCCCAATTCTAGAGTCCGTGTGTATCCACACAGGGAAGGCGAGGGCAGGTAGTACTTGTGAGGGTGAGCCATGGTCCTTCCCACACCAAACAGCTCCCAACATAGGCTGCCACGTGCTCAAGAGGAAGAATAGGAAGAGATTGAGTCTAACATGAAATCCAAGTTTTGAAATGCAGTGGAGTGAGTGTGCACTGGAGAAACACTGAGATGAATGGCGGTCATCACTGAGACTGGGTGTTGGTGCCTTGTCCCTTAGCACAGCTTCTGCATGTTAGAAAATTCCACAACACAGCCTCCATGGAACTGGACTAGGCCCTCTGCATGCGGGAGACAGTTGTGTAGTAGCTTGGTCTGTTTAAGGGACCCCCAGCAGTAGGATCAGGATCCATCCCTGGTACATGAGTGGGCTTTTTGGAGCCTATTACCTATGGTGGGACACCTTGCACAGCCTTGATGCAGGGGGAGGGGCTTGGACCTGCCTCAACTGAATGTACCAGGCTCTGCTGACCCCCCATGGGAGGCCTTACCTTTTCAGAGGAGGGAATGGGGGAGGGAGCAGGTAGAGGGAAGGTGGGGGGATCTGTGGTTGATATGTAAAATGAATAAAAAATTTCTTAAGAAAAATACACAACAAAAAGGTAAAGATTTTGACAGCGTTTCTCTATGTAACAGTCCTGGCTGTCCTAGAACTCACTTTGTAGATCAGGCAGGCCTTGAACTCAGAGATCAGCCTGCCTCGGTCACTCAGGTGTTGGGATTAAAGGTGTTCGCCATCGTGCCTGGCTAGGTAAAGGTGTTTTAACAGTGAGGAAGTCGGAACGTAATGATTCAACTAAAGCAGGATCTTCCAAATCAAATGAATGGCATGTAGTGATAAAGGGAGATTAAAACAAATTAATACAGCACAATGGGATTTAAAACAAGGACTGAGGGGAACGGCATGAAATGCTTAGTGATTTCACCACTGAGGAAAAAGGTATAACCCAACTTGTCAATAGAAACTCTTCCCGGGGCTCCAAACAGAGTGGGTGGGGAGCAACTCTTATTCTTTGGAGTCAGAAAATCTTATTGAAGAAAAAGACAAACCACACCTGAAGTTGATAAACACACACGTGGGAACACACAACCTGAATTCACAGGAACCCACAGGATAGAAGAGAACTGACTCCTTCAAGCTGCCCTCTGTCTGTTACACATCAACACGCTGCCCCAGGCATGTCCTCACATACACCCTAAAGCAACCAATAGATAAATGCCAAAGGTAAAATTTGGTGAGAGCCTAAGTTATAGAGCTTAGCCATGTTCATCCAGGTGTATAATTACCCTTTTGCCCAAGGCTCATTATACACGCCTCTCACTCACTTGGTGTTATCCCCACCACCTCCCTGGGTTTCTGGTGAACTTCCTATTGGGGTTTCAACAAATGATTACTCTGCTTTTGAACAATGGACACTGTACAGAGGACTTTAAGATTTCATTTCATGTGTACTTGTGAGCCTGGGTGTATATATGTGCACCACATACATGCAGGTGCCTGAGGAGCTAGATAAGAGCATTGGATCCACTGGGGTTACAAGTGCTTATGAGCTACCCAGCGTGAGTGCTGAGGACCAAACCTGGGTCCTCTGAAACAGCACTAAGTGCTCCTAGCCACTGGGCCATCTCTCCAGCCCTATAATGGCTTTTTTTATAAAACCTTCAGAAATGCATTACCCCCCTGCTTCATGATGATGGCTTCCTCTTCCCTACAGTTTTTTCACTGTAAGAGCAGAGAAAATTGTTCACAAAAATGATTTTTGCTTAGGATCCATTTGTGTCCTCCCATAAGATTTTTGCACTGCTCTTTGAAGTAACTATTTGTGCCTTGAAAAAACAATGCCAGGTGCTAAGCCTCTTGGCTCCTGTAATTCTGGCTCTCATAATCTAGAGTAAATGATCAGTTACCTGGTGCACCGAGTCTCATGTACCACCAGCCAGGGACAGCACTACATGGGGTCTCATCCACCACTATGTTCAAAGAAGGTGTGGGGAAGAGAAATTGAATAAGCATTTTCCACAGGAAGCTGAAGTCACGGTTTTTGTCTTTGCTTTGATGGGATAAAAGACTCTACTATTACCATTTCCTCTTAGGGTGAGATGGAGGAGTGTCTTGAATAAAAGATTACTCACAGAGATGCTGGACAAGTCTTCGCCTCATCGCCCCATGCCTGCAGGAAGTAGCCGGACTTGAACTGGAGCCCCTATATCAAAGAGTCTGGAATGTTCTGGTGGAAACTCCACCTCTCTGCCCAGACCCTGCCCCTCAAAAAGTCCCACCAAACACAGCTCCTCTCCTAGAGATATTCAAGACCACTCCCACAGGGTATTTAAACTGTACCCCAGAAAACAGACACGTGGTTTTTTGGTCTCTCTTCCCTGACTCCTCTCTGGGGGGCCAGAGAATCACTCAGGAACACTTTATCCAATAAATCCGGGCTTTTCTAATTCGGTCTCATTTGGTCTGATTTAGATTGCTGTGTTGGTTGAGAGGCTTATCATGTCTGTTTAGCTGGTAAGAGTACATGGCACTCCTCACCCTGTCTGCTTGCCAGACCCTGCACATCCTATTCCCATCTCTTCTGAGCAGCTCAGAGGCAATGCATCAAGGCTCCTCCTACTTGGGTCTTCCTGTTCTTGGTGGGTTCATGGTCAGCCCTCTGTAAACTTGGATGTCCCCCACTTTCCTCACACAGACCCCTCAGGATGGGCCCCTACTGGCTCCTACTTTAGGAGGAGATCACAACTTGAGTTATATTAGCTACCAGCCCACAGCAGGTTAAGTGGTGGAGCAAGCTCGGGATTTGAAATTAATCGAGAAGCAAAATGTCATGTGTATAAGCATGAAAAACTTCTCAATTTCGCTAGCACCTAGTAATGCAGCTCCGACAGACAGAGACATACACACGGGATGTTCATCTCGGCATTATCTGTAATTGTGAAAAATTGCCCGTAACCTACGTATCAGCACAAGTAATGAAAACCGCACATAATGATGTATTAGGCAGTCATTAGGACCGGGATGCAGAGCATGCTTGTTTTCATGTAAATTTGCCTCACGCAGTTCATTGAATGAAAAAGATAAATTGGAGAGCAAGGCGGCTAATACCGTTCTCCAGAAGTTAGCACCAAGAACCTCCTCCACACCGTCACTGGCAGCATCAGCGGGTTTGACTCAGACACAGACCTGAAAGGGAATGGGGCGGGAGAGACGTGGTCTGGGTTCCACCACAAGAGCAGACTACACACACTGTTCTGTAGATTCCTCTTCTGTCAACTGTAGGCATCTGTCTTACCCGGTTCACATCTAACTTGTCTGTAATGGCCACACTGGGCTTAATTTATGGGCTCATTCATTTATTCTATATGCTTTGAAGTATTTTCCACCACACAGTGCTACAATCTAGTGTCAAATAGTTTAATATTTTAGTTTATTTTCAAATAGTCTGACATTATTTCAGTATTCTTCTATTAGTGGTTTCTTTCCTATTACGAATAATAGTGTGCCAATTGTTTTGTCTGTACACATGGCTCTGCTGTGTGCAACATCCAGTCTTACCTCTTCTCAACACTGGAGTTGCTTGGAGAGGCGGTAAGTAGGGCTCCGTGCTGATGCACTCTCCCCCACCCCACCCTGAACATCTTAACTAGAGGTGTCTGACCAACAAAGCAATATCAACATTTCCCTGTACACCAATGTGGACATTGAACCAGAGAATTGGGGTTGTAGAGTGGGGTTTCTGGTAAAGAAAAGGAACGAAGTCACTATGCCACAGGCATAAACTGTGTGCTTGCCTTATCTCAAAACCATCAGATATTTCCTCTCTAAAGCTATAATTCATGGGAAACAATATCCACAGTAAGCAGATATCCAAAATGCTTTTCAGGGTGAGAGGAGGCAAAGAACATCTCCACTCTACAGGTAAGGAACCTGAGGACCGCAGGACCTGCTCAGATCCCTGAGACTGTCCACAACAGGGCTCCTACCCAGTGGCTAACATATTCACCTATGAGGTGGGCTGGCAGGAAGGAGCCTGGTCTGGGAAGTGAGTCAAGGCTTCTTTGTAGCTCTCCTGTCTTGTGATGAAAGTCTAGAGACTGAGGAAAGCAAGAAAATCAAAACAATATTGGGAGGGTGGGGAAGGAGGAAGGGAGAGAGGGAGAGAGAAAGACATATACAGGGAGACAAAGACAGAGAGAGATACCCTTGCTCTCCAGCGGTGCTACCCATCCTTCTGCTTGAGAAGAAAATAGATATTCGGAAACTGCATGTCTGTCTCCATATTACAGATCATTCTTTCTCCCCCATCTGCTGTGCAAGCATCCTTTGCCCTGGACCTCTGGCTGGGCAGTATCCATCATTTTGACAAATTGCACAAAGCTGTCTGGCTTCTTGCTCCCTCACTTTTACCAGAGAGGAAAAGGCTCTTGATAAACCCCGTGAACAGGAAGAGTGACTGGGTTGGAGCTGTGGAACCTGTGGTAACTGAGCAAGCTGCACTGGCCGGAGATGCCACTTGTGCTGCATGTCAACCCACATTTGGAAACAGCAGCCCAGAGAAGCTTGTGTCTACCCTGATGGGAGTGTGGTTGTCTCCCAGCGCTCAATCCACCCATCTTCCACCTTCTACCCTCCTGTGACCTCTTCAGCACTCACACTTCTGGATTGGCACACAGCCCTCTTCTGCTCTCTGTTACACTGATTTTTTCCCATGCCCCCCTCAAGTTCCCACAAGACTGAAAACCTCAGGAAGCCATGCAGTGGTCATGTGGGGACCCACATCCATCTCTCAGTGTCCCCTCCTCTGTGAGAGAAGAAAGTGTCTGCTGCAGAGCCAGGCTTCACATTCAAGGAAAGAGTGGTCATTGACCTCTGGGGCATCTCCTGAAACATCAGGATGTCTTTTCATCTGAAGTTTCCAGAAAGCACGTCTCCCATTCAGGACCTGGGGCTGCATGCAGAGGAGTACCATGGAGTCCTTTCTTCCTTGCGCTATGTGGCTTTATTCTCAACACCTGGAGTCACCCAGAGCTGAGATTGCCTGGCCTCAGTCAGCATCAACTTGGCAATGGGGAGAGGAGTTGCCTATCCACCCCAGACACTGCAGTCTGGGAGGGGAGGAAGCAGATACTGATATACCCCATGTCCATCTTTCCTTCCCGCACCTGGGTCCATTTTTGGCCCATGGTAAATACTATGAGACATCTGTTTCAGCATAGCACGTGTGATACTCATGCTGTTGGGGTAATGGGAACCAAACTCTAGCCCTCAGTAAGAGCAATATGTGCTCTTAACCACAGGGCCATCTCTCCAGCCTCACACAGCATATATATATTCTTTTTTCCAAAACACTTTTATTTGTATATCTGTATGTGTGTGTTTGTGTGAGTGTATATATTATGTGTACAGTGCTCTCGGAGGCCAGAGCACGTTGGATCCTCTGAAGCTGTCATTATAGCAGTTGTGGGCCTCCTGACACGGGTGCTAGAAATTAAACTCTGATCCTCTGGAAAAAAAAAAAACAACCAGTAAATGTTATATACCAGAGTCGTCTCTCCAGCCCCAGCACATATATTCTTAACGGTGGTAATTTTATTCCTGTAGACTACATGCAGAAAATGGATTATTGAGTCAAAAGTTGTAAGTATTTTTAATTTTCATAGGATAGACTAATTTCCGGAATGACTGTTGTAATTTATTATCCCACCAGCCACATATGAAAAGTCATTTTTCTCTAATCCCTTGACAGTAGTAAATTTAACAGATCCCATTAATGTTTTAATACATGTTTTCCACATTTAAGTCTGGGTACCTAGATGTGTATTATGTATGTATGTGTGTATGTATGTGAAGGGGTGAACATGGAGGTCAGGGGATGACTTGTATGAGTCCATTTTCTCCTTTCATTTCACCTGGTGAGGCTTAGGGATTTGAATTCAGTCTGTCAGGCTCGGCAGCAAGCGCCTTTACCCACTGAGCCGTCTTGCCAACCCACCATGAACTGTTGCTGATTGGATGGTTAGAAGGTACATCTATGGTGAAATCCACTCTTGCGCCCTCCTCTGAGTGAGGATGAGCAGGTTGCTACCTTTTGCTGCTGGGGCAGCAGCAGATGACATCAGCTGTTGCGGTGCAGGAAAATGCATGCCT
>CABHPR010126392.1:16394-39445 GCA_902168415.1 Peromyscus melanophrys | reverse complement strand
TATATATATATATACACATATATGTAAGTGTGTATGTATGTATATTTAAAATGAAATTCAAGGAAAAGAAATTATCTACTTGAGAATCAGGGGTCATGAGAGGGATTAGAGGAGGATAGTTGGGAAGGACATGAGGGAAGAAAATAATGGGAAGTGAGTTAAACGTATTTTAATTAAAACCTTTGTAAAATGTCAACTGTAGACAATATTCATGGTTACTGTTAAATATTTCAGATCATTTATAGCATAAAATGTGGAATTGTTTGTTTTTGACATGTCCTGAATTTGATACTATGAGAAACCATTATAGTGGAATTGTATAGGACAGAAACATTATAAACTTGGGAACCATGAGCAGAAAATGGTATTTTTATTTGTGTATTTTATAAAAGGTCTCCATAATCAGACTTATATTTGGAGTCAGGAGTTATTTATTATTTTGCCCTTCCTAGTGAAGCTCTGTGGATTGATCTTCTTGCAGGGTGGAGCGGTTTGCTAGGGTTTGTTTCAAACCTGTGTAATCTGTAATGTCTGAAATGCCTCCTGATAGCATCACTAAAATAAATCAAGTACGTTTGAAAGCCAAGGTCGATATATATGTACAGATAACTTACATATTTGAGTACATGGTATTTCCATAAAGACTCATGCTTCATCTTTTGTTTATGAAAATTTTAATATGTTTGAACTAAGAGTACACTACTTTGTATATTTCTAGATATGCTAAGAAATCTATTATATTCTTTTTTAATGCAAACAGGTATTGGCAAAGTTTTCGAGCAGGTCTTGTGTTTACCTATGGAGTGCTGGAAAGTTCTTGTTGATTTGTTTTTAAGGACCCAGCTCCTTCCTGCTTGTTCCAGGGATAGCTTTCTCACACGTAACTCAGTGAAAGTTGTAGCTAGCATCTACAGAAGATACCTCTATTACCTAGACAGGACAAAATTATTTTCTATCACATTCATATTTCTAAAATGCAAATCTGGCTCACCTAGATGTGAGCATCTGTGTAAAGAATATTTGAATTATTCCCCACCCCCAAATTCCCAAATTAACATCTCTTGGTATAGCTAGAATTGAATGTATTAGAAATCAACCAAGGAAAACTAAATATAATCTATTGTATAATAAATTGTTGATCTTAGCTTTATTATCTTACAATACTACAAAATATTCTCATAAATAAAAGCCTCGTGTATGTACAACTTTAAAATGAGAAAAATTTAATCCATGGTGTCTTAAATACACTATATTCAAATAAGTCACTTGTTTGGAGAATACATTGGAGAGATGCTGTACTTATAAAAAGCAAGTCTACAGGGCTGGAGAGATGGCTTAGCAGTTAAGAGCACTGCCTCTTCTTCCAGAAGACCCAAGTTCTATTCCCAGCACCCACATGGCAGCTTACAACTGTCTGTAACTCCAGTTCCTGGGAACCTGACACCCTCATACCAATGTACGTAAGATAAAGTTAAATTATTAAAAAAATAAATAAAAAGCAAGTCTAGTCTTTCCATAGTATGTGGCAGATGCACAGCCTGTGAAAAGTGGTAGAGGAAATGAAAATGTCAATTGAGAAACATGAAAATTAATAAAGGACTGCAAGATCACTAGAAAGGCAGAGAATCTGCACACATCATCATTTTGTCTTGGTGGAATCTCTTGCTACCAAGAATTACCTTTTGTATTCTGTATTCTACAGACGTGGAAAAGAAAACAAGAGATCCCGAGGGGATAGAGCTGTGACTAAAACAAAGATCGTCCTATGTCACTTACTTTCTATCGAAGGAAGTAGGTGACCAATACATACACCAAATTAAAGTTGGTAATTTTATGTGATAAACATGAAAGAGAGTAAATGCATGGAACACAGTAAAGATTGAAGAGAAACTTAAAAGGAAAATGATGGAAGTCTTCTCCCAGGAGGTGACACTTGAAGTGAGTTCAGAATAGCAAGAAGACCAATGGGAAGAAATGGTGTGAGTGTGCTAAGAAGCAGTGAGTGCAAAGACCTAAGTGTGAAGGGTACAGTGTGTGTGGAGAACAGCTGCAGGCCACTGTGTGTGGAACATGGTGAGTGCTGGAAAGAACAGTATAAGATGAACTTAGGGCAGTGGCCAGGGACCTTGTGACAAGATAAGCAGTCTGGATTATATTGTACTGTCAATGGAAAAGGTGCAGTACAATTAAGTTTATTGAAACATACACAGGTCTGGTAGTTTTTACATATTTTAATTCAAGTTAAATCTTTTAAAAAGGTGATTTATTAAAGGGTTGATGTAGAGTTATCAAAAATGATCTATTTAAAGTAACTCAGAATCAAATATCCAAGCTAAATGAGTCTTAAAGTGGGGCAAATGCCTTTTTTTTAATTTTTTTTTTGGTTTTTCATGACAGGGTTTCTCTGTGTAGCTTTGCACCTTTCCTGGATCTCGCTCTGTAGCCCAGGCTGGCCTCGAACTGACAAAGATCCACCTGCCTCTGCCTCCCGAGTGCTGGGATTAAAGGCGTGCACCACCACCACCACCACCACCACCACCACCACCACCACCACCACCCAGCGCAAATTCCTTTATAGGATGGTGTCTGTTCACTTTCCTCCTTTCTGTGACTAAGTCCATGACACACAAATGGCACAAGGAGGAGTTATTCATTCTGTTTCCAGTATTAGCTGTATGATAGGAGGGTGGTGCAATGGAGTGGCACACATCAAAGCAGCTAGAAGGAAGCAGCAAAGGTCTGGGGGTCACATGCAATGTTCCACACCAGGACTATGGGATCTGCCTCTTCTAACTGGGCTCCATTTCCTAAAGGTATTAGAAGCCCCCCCCCATCACCAGTAACAGATGAAACACTTACCACATGAACCTAGAGGGGCATTTCCTGGACGCATCCCAACAGGTGAGCCTAAAGTTGGGAGGTTTTCACTGAAACAGCTGTTAGTGTACAGCAGTCATTTTGGTGCTTTTTAAAACCTACTCTTATGATTTATTATCTCACCTTTCCTAGTTCATACCGACAGGTGTACCAACCACAAATACCTTCATCTCCAAAGGAAAAAATGCATAAAATAAAGAAAGAAATTAGCAAAATAGAAAAAGAAAGGATGAGGGACAGCCACTAACTCCTGGCCTTTGAAGCTTGATGTTCTGGGTCTCCAGAATTTAGACTAATCTTCAGCCGTGGGCAGTGGATAACACACATGGATTTACTGAGTAATAGATTTGGACTTCAATGGAAGCAGTTGAGTGATGATAATAATTAGGTTGTCAATTACAGTAGAAATAGTCAAGGCAAAATTTATGCCCCTATCCAGCTTTCACCCTGACAATTTCATGTGAAATAACATGGCATAGGACAATCTGTGCCTACATGTGTTTATAAAAACATTATATCCAAAATAGTTTAAGATTATATTAGAGCGAATTTTTCATTGATATATATATATATATATATATATATTAATTTTAATGGATATTAAATAATCCATACATATTTTAAATAGGCAACTAAGAGATTACAGGTCTTTTCATTCTCAAGAAGTTCAAGCCAACATGCTTAAGTTGATATTAAAAAACTCCAGTGTCGTAGCTGAATAGTGGAAGATTAAAGAATGATACCACTGGATTGAGCACAAATTGAAATGCTGGCCTTGTAAGTTCCTGTCTTTATGGCTGTGGCAAACCACATTAATCTTTGAGATACACTTTCTTATCAAATGCAGTGAACCATAAATTTCACGATTACATTATGAAAGTTAAGTGAGTTAAGTCATTTAAAAACCAACGTAAGTGTCTAACCCATAAAAAATACCTCAGCTTAGTAGGTGCTACCTCTGTTTCCTTCTCACTCAGTGGCTGACTGTGTCTGCTGCAACATTACATCACCAGAATCCAGCCCAGTGTCCAGGAGTCAGTGCACAGTTTTGAACTAATAGACAGTGGATAAATAAACGAGCACATATACTGCACTTGAATTTCTTAACAAGTTAATTTAATTTGGCTCTCTTTTCCACTTGTGTTAAGGACAGTAACCATTTCTAGGTGTCTCTTACATATTAAAGACTATTTTAATAACACAGTCATAGCCTATAAAGAATTTTACCTGTGCTACAAATAGTCCCATCATAGAGTTAGTAATGCCGTAGCAGATCATTTGCACGTGGAAAACTAGCATGCATTTACTATTTCTGGCAGAATGTGAGTTTTCCAAGTACCCATAAGTGTTTTGGTATCAGTAAAGTTGCTAAAAAGTACTTCTCAAGTTCTGTGCAGTATTCGTCCTTAGAGTGAGGACTCAGGCTCTTAAACTCTCTAACGGACATGCCCTAAGGCTAAGTCGTTATTCCAGAAGGCAGTTGAATGGTTTTTCGAATATTCTTTCACTCTGTGTCCTAAAAGAGATCTTCCTCTGGTTTACTGGGCATGGTGGTGATTTTATTAAGCCGTGGTGGCCCGCTGGCATCTTGCTCACCATTACTTCATTGCTGCCCCAGCAGACAGCATGCTACCTACTGCTGCCTTTCCAGACTGCACAGTTGCCTGTCACATGACACACACACACACACACATGTGCACACACACACACACATGTGCACACACACACACATGTGCACACACACACACACACACACACACACACACACACATACACATACACACCTGCCCCCAGATGCAGACACCATAGGGATGATTCCAAAAGGAGGTTTCAAGATTCTCCTCATGGCAAACAAGGAAACCAAGTAAATGGGAGGTGGTTTTCCTCTGATTTACACCTAATTAGAGAGTTCCAAGAAATATTGGAAGCTAATCAAATTCACAAGATCAGGTCAAGAAATGGCCACAGTGCTAGAGTTGATACCATTCCTCAGTTCTGTTAACTTGCAGTTTTTACCTAAATCAAATTCCTTTTGCTAAAATGTTGAGATGCTCACTGGCTTTCCCAAACACATTATTTCCAAAATGTAATTGACGGTTTATCATATTTTGGAAACTCATACTTTCTTACTTTTAGGCACCAAGTTTAAATTGCCTGAGAAAGTTAATTATCCTGCTCATGATCCTAATATACCACCAAACCTTAATTCTAGATACAGTCCAGGCTTAATTTTGGGTCTCCAGTCTCCTGGCCATTCATGTGGAGAGAATGGTGACCAGAGTGAGCTTTGATGAGAAAGGCAGTGTCTCTGCTGAACTTATGTTTCTATCCCAAAAGTAACTGAGAACTACTGAAACCAGGGAAGTGACTTATCAGATCTTACTAATAGAGGGGTTTTTGGTCCAGATCAGGGAGGCTAGACTGAATGGCATGAGAAGCAAAGAATGCCATATCCATGCAAGTGAAATAATGAGAATGTGGAGAGGTCTGCTTGAAAGGTAAATGAGAATTATAAAGAGCAGAAGCTGCTACAAACACAATAAAAGAATCAAGAAAATGGGAAGATAAAGTGACTCCCACTCTGGATGCCAAGGTGCACTCCATATAGGGAGGTTCTTGAATGTTTAGGATACAAAAACAGAAAACCCATCTGATACTATGTGACCCTGGAAATTTACATGAGCCTTTCTTCATTAGATGTTAATAATGGTAATTATCTGACAGAGTGTTTTGTGAATATTGAGTTAGTACTAGTGTGCCTGGCATGTAATGAATATTTAAAAGTCTTAGTAATTACTGTTGTTTGTAATTTATCTGATAAGTGCTGTAGTGTTAATATCATCAGTGGGATAGCCTGACTCTTCTCACTGGTGTAGAGCTAGGGAGGAGAACTTTGAAAGAAGATATATCTAAATGTCAAGATCCAGTACTACCGAGAGAGGAATATCCAGCAAGAAGATGGTCCCAGAGCTTTAGAGCAGTGGTTCTCAAGCAGTGGGTTGCGACCCCTTTGGCAAACCTCTCTCTCCAAAGATACTTACATCACGATTCATAACAGTAGCAAAACTACAGTTATGAAGTAGCAACCAAAATAATTTTATGGTTGGAGGTCACCACAACATGAGGAACTCTATTAAAGGGTCACAGCATGAGGAAGGTTGAGAACTACTGCCATAGAGAAACTCTAGCTTGGGGAGAAGGTTAAGATTGTCTGCTGATGGCCAGTGTGCTAAGCCGAGACCAGCATAGGAAGGCATACATGAGGCAAGATTTCATTTCACAAACACACAGAAAAGATAGCAAGATGGGCAAGGCATGATCAGAGAGGGGGGTTCTCTTCAGAATTATTATTTTTTTCATGACATAGCCAGAAGAGGTCAAAGCAAAGAAAATGATAAGGAAAATGATAACTAATCCATATTGATGGTTTGCTAATAGAAAAACGTGTCAGCCAGTTATGTGCCATAGGCTCAGAATCACGAAAGCTGGTGGAGGCTCAGCTGTCACAGGTCACCTTGAATGTCAGACCAGAAGATGCGCATGTTCATAGTATGGAACAGTGTTGCTTTACCTCCAATGCTTAGAATAAAAAGGATAAGGGACTGTGGTCTTACAAGAACAGGAATGGGTGAGAATTGAGAACATATAAAGAAACAAGGAGGGGTAAATAATCCTTGAGCTAGGTTAGAAGGGAAGATAGCTGATGAATAAAGAGAGAGAGAGAAAAGCAATTTTCCCATTAGCTCAGCCCTTGCAGAAATAGACATGAGCTTAATTTTGCTAAAAGTGTCAGAGTTCTAACATTCAATTATCAAGCGCCTACCATCAAGCCAGTTGAGTTAGCTTATTGCCTTTTCAAAAATATTTTAATGCGTCACTCCTGTCTCTCCTGGTAAGAAGTATTTTAAAGTGATATTCAAAGGTCATGATCTCATGGTCCACTTACCCACAATGAGTTTAGACAGGAAGTGTAGTAAGAATTATCTCTCTTTTTAATAACAGATTTTAACTATGCTTACTAAAGTAGCTGAGCAAAACCTTCTAGCAATGTTGGTAGGATTTAAAACCCGTTGCTGGTATCTCTGTCCTCCTTGTTTGTGTGCTCACAGTGTTCTCCTGAGTCAGGTCAGGGAAGCCCCTGTTGATTCAAACCAGGCTCAAAAATCAGAATGTGTGCTTCTACTTTTTATAGGCAAATGACACTGAATGATTATAAACAAGGAACATGCCAAGGTGATACTACTAATCAACTTGTTCAAACAAACTCACAGCTGTATGCCAAATATCTGCCATCTTGTGAGGGAACAGTTTATGTTCTTTCTATGTGGCCAGATTTTATTCCCTGGGGATTTGATGCTATAAGGCAGGAATTCAATTTGTGTGTGGTTAGGAATGATATTAAGTCCTGGACATTCTGCCAGAATGTGTCTTTCCAAACAGGTGGGAAATGAGGTGGGGTGGAAAAACTCTACAGTGATGCAGAGGGGAGACATAAATAGATTTATTTTTATTATACTATTTCAAAATTCTTCTAAAGCATTCTTCATCTGTCCAAATAAATTAGTAAGTTCTCATATTACTTTACATAATAGGAGAAATTTCAGTGTCTATAATGATTCTTTGTAAACTCCTTACATATCTTCCATAAAATCTTATTGGTTTATCTAGGGTGTTTTATTCTGTTAAAAAGTAATTTATTAGCTAAATGATTTTATAGTATGGAAAATTTCTCTCAGGAATGTTTAGGAAGTAAAAACGTTCCGCTTTTCTGTGTAGGTCTGACCTGTTTCTTAAGTAGAGAGGAGAAAATACGTTACAAAATGTCTGAAAAGTTGGCATAGGAGCAGGCTAATTTGCATGTCTGTAGTGGAAATTAGGTCATTCTTTAAAACCTTGTCAGATAAGACTATGCACATATTTTTTGTTTATCTCTGTTAAGTTGTTGCTACTTGAGTAAATTCTGGAATCATATTGAATAGATTTCCTGGTCATTTTGCCTCATATCATATAAGGTTTGAAAAAATGGGGGTTGGAGGGTCCCTGCAAATGGTATACATTTTAAAATGCAGGCATATTGATCTTCATAAAGTTTGCTTATATTAATCATTTCAATCTAGTTAATTACCAACGGAGGCTTAAAACCTTATGTCATGTTCATAAACAAATCTCAGTCAAACACAGAACCCTGCCAACCGAGCCTGCATTTTGATTCACGGAGTATTTCTGTGGTAGACTTGGAAACGGTGACATAATGTAAGAAAAAGCACTTGGTCCTCAGGGAAGATGCTGGAAGGAAGCTGTGCAAACGCGTCCTTTGCAGTTAAGTCAGCGTCCAGATCTCCAGATAGTCTGCTTGTCTTTTTTCCGACTCAAGTCTGTTTCAGCCTCCATGATTCTGACTTCGTGAAAATGGAGACTGTTCACCGGCCCCTTCACGCCGTGTCTGTCTTATAAAGAAGACAATGAGATCTGGCTAACGTGGGTGTCACAGCACTGAGACCTTTCTAACCACCAGATCAGTTTTTCCTGGCCCCGGCCCTGCTGATACTGGCTTCTGGAGCTAAACCCCCTGTAGTCTCAGATAAAGTTTCAGTGTGCAAAGGCCAGTGAAAGGAATGGTCTAGTTTTCCATGTGTATCTGCTTAAAGATGATGAGATGCTAGTACAGCCATTAGATTCCTGAAGTCACAGTGATAAACAGCATATTTTTAGTCTTTCTGTACTAAATAATAGCATCTGTCTTGGGCTGTTTTTTTTTTTTTTTTTTTTTTTTTTTGTCACTAAACAAGGTACCTGAAAACAGATAGTACAGAAAGGAAAGACACTTGTTGAGTTCATCCTACTAGAAATGGGAGGTCCAATCACATGAGTGTATACAATGCCAGTGTGTAATGAGTATATAAAATATGCTTTAGACTGAGAGAGAAATTAATTGCAAGGAATGAAGTGTTGCATGTGTTAAGAAAAATGAAACTTGACATAGAAAACCTGGAGGAAGTGGGAATACATAGACACACATACCTATGAGTGTGTACTGGGAGTCCACACAGCACACACAGATGACGATAAGGTGAAAGGGGAAGAAGTTAAGTGAGCCCGAGTCGAGTGCTCTGCAGGTTCTCAGGGCCCGACTGCTGACAGGAGAAATAGAGGGCTCCTAAGGGTTCTCCCCTTAGGATGGGGAGAAAATTCTGGAGGAGCTGCCATGGGAAATAAAACATTGTCCACTGTATTAAAGGAATGCAAATTTAAGTGGAAAAGCTCCTTGTAATCAGGTGTTTACAGAGACGATGCAAGTAACTCGTAAGGAACCTCATACTTCATTCATTTCTAAAAGTAAGACACACTGCTGTACAATTTCATTTTATAGGCAAGTTCCCCATAGATTTAATAGATAATGAGCTTAATAGCATGTCAGTGCTGTTGTGGAACATGATCTAACATTCCTGAAATTGCAGAAGCAGCACTCCTTCAAACCCGCAATTATAATAAAACGAATGAATATTGGTTGCCACAGCTACCCAATGTTCTACCAGCTCTGAGTAGACTATCTTCAGATGAAGCAAGGGCTTTTCAGGTTTCAGCCTATTCTAGTTTATTCTCTTTCTTAAAACATTCACTTAAATGCTTTTGTACTATGAGCGTTGTCAGTCAAGAAGATTGAAATCTGTAGAATTAATGGTCATTTTACCTGTTTATATGTGGTGGGGAAACTGAATACGACTCAGCTTTTCTGTGGATAAAGTAAGGATATTGTCTTTCAGCTTTACTGCAGACTCAAGTAGAAAATGATGTTGACCATCAATCAGGCTTTGGAGGCAGAGTGTTAGTGGGTTTGCTTCATAACGAAGAAAGAAACATAATCTGCTCTTTGTGTGTCCTGCCAATTGCTTTAAGTAAAGTATTAATATCTGCAGAATTAATTGACCCCAACCATTACAATTGAATAGAGATCTGAACAAAGGCAGGAGAATCAGGACTTCAAGGCAATCCTTGGCCAAATAAAAAGTTTGAAGCCAGCCTGGGCTATATGAAATCCTGTATTAAGAGATCATTGACTCAAAAAACAGTATTGGAGGCTAGAAAGGTGGCTCAGCTGTTAAAAAGTACTTAGTATTCTTGCAGAAGATCTAGATTCAGTTCCCAGCACCCACATCACAACCCAAAACTACCTGTAACTCCAGTTCCAGGGTCTCTGCCATTCACAGGCCCCTGCATACACAGGGTGCACATGCACACTCAGGCACACAGATAGACACGTTAAATCAATCAATAATCTTCAAAAGGTTTTCAAACTGAAAACACACACACGAGTTGATTCTTGCCCACAAGTCCTCTCTGAGCAATGACAGGAGGATGTTATGTCTTTTTGAGTCACTCAGCGACCCTTGTTAAGAGTCTCATCCTTATCACAGAGCTTCCAATATTGCACAGCTGTCTCTTTCCGATACAAGCCTGATGAAGCTTGGGGCAGGTGGCATACAGTGCATTTGATGGGCTAGCCTGTGAAGTGTTGCACTTGCTTGTGCTGACAATCTAGTATTCAGCACTCTGTTTGACCAAATCTAACTTTAAAAGAAACTGCGGATTTAATTACTCATGCACCCAGGACAAGGAATTTGGAAAGACTCTGTTCCATAACCAGTACTGTATTGACTTCTGAATAAGAAGTGTGGCAACAGCAACCCACAAATAGATCTCATAACAAAGCTGGCCTCTGTCTAGTCCACATTGCCACAGACTGCTTGTGAATACTTACTGATTTCCTTCTAAGTTAGCTTTTATTTGAGTACATTTTTAAATTAACAAATTTCACTAGCCTGATATCCAACAATTGGGGGCTGTTAAGTATAATTAGAATCTGCCTTCTCAATGCCACTAGAGTAGATGACAGTTCTGAACACAATTGGGTAACATGGAACTCTCTTGTGGTTAATACAGGATGCAAAGCTTTGGCTCCATGTAACTGGCAACGGGGAAACTAATAAATGCATTTTGATCAGAAAACATGGATGAGAATACCATTAAGGGAGCAGAATTTTTCACATTTTTTATTATTATTTTGCTCCTGCTGGGATATTATTTATGTAGTTAGTAAAAGCTCTGGTTTCTTAAGCAAGAACACAGAGCTCTCCAATGTGTTTAAGTTCTTATCTTAAGGTATGCTTATGTAGCATATGGCTGGGAAGGAATGTTCAAAATCCAGTCTTTATTTTCATCATGATTATAATTTGATTTCAGAATGTAGGCTCTCATAAGCAATTATGGCCAGATGTATTCTTTAAAAAAAATCATCATCATTGTTAGCCTGGGTTGTTCTGTGGTCAGTACTGTGTCTTAAGCAACTACTGTTTATTTTTCTCATATTTAAGAGTTAGATTTATGTGAATGTATCTTAAAACATTTAAAATTTAATTAAAATGTAAGATGTTTCCCAAACCCCTGTATTGTGTAAGGATTAAATAAAAATATCATTTATATTAATCTTGCCCTCAACTTCAAAGTTTCAAAGAATAAAGGTTTTTAGTTCTGTTTTTGTTTTAAATCAAACACAAGGTTTTTGGAGGAAACAAGATTTCAAATCATATTTGAAGCTTTTACTTTTTTCTTACTGAGTAAATTTCCTATATACAAATATGAAAACTCTTAAAAACCATGAACATTAATGTCTGAAATTATAGCATATACAGAGTATGTTATAAAAATTCAATAGATGTGTAATGTAGTTTTATATTGAGTAACAGAAAATTGTTTGTGTGAATGTATGCATGTGCATGTATGTGAAGTGTGTTTGTGTGTGAAATATATGCATAATTATGTATGTGAGGTGTGTTTGAGTATGTGTGTATACATGTGTATGCATGTATATGTATGTGAGGTGTGTATGAGTGAGAGTATGTGTATGCATTTGTATTTATATGAGGTGTGTATGACTGGGATTATGTGTATGCATGCATATGCATATGAGGTGTGACAGTGTGTGTGTGTGTGTGTGTGTGAGTATGTATGTGCATGTGTATGTATGTGAGGTGTGTTTGAGTGTTTGCATGGTATGTATGTGGAGTGTGTGTGCATTGTTTGCATCTATTTAATAAATCTTTAAGACTTGGTTTCTTATTTTTGCTTTGTCCTAACATGAACTTGTTAGAAAAATCCTTATCCTGTGTGCCTGAATCAAATCGGATTTTCTTCCAAAAACCTTGTCTTTTATTTTTAAAGATTTTATTTAGGGGGTATTTATGTCTATTCATATAACTGATATGGTAATTTATAATACTAAGTTGATCTTGAATTTTAGCAAGCACAAGTATTAACTGGACAGTTTATTAAAAGCTTGCATTCCTAATGAAATAAGATCAGAGGGGAATGTATATTCAATTCAACATATATTCAGTTTCTCAAAAGCTTGGCTCATGGGCTACACACCAAGCAACGCTGCCTCGGGGACACATAAAGGAGTGTCTCTTAGGTTGTTTGTTTGTTTGTTTTTACATCTATTTGTGATGATGTCGGAGGACAGTCTGGGCGAGTCAGCTCTTTGCTTAGTTCCCTCTGCCATGTGGGTCAGGCGTGGCAGCAAGTACTTTTACCCTCTGAGCCATTGACTGCCATAAAAGGAATATTTGTCTGTTGGAATGCTTACCCTTAATATTGTGTGAGGAAATATGTTGCTTCTGAAGTGAGCACTTTATGCTCTTCATGTTTCATATTTAATTCGAATTGTATTGCAACATACGGAGACTTTGACCAATAACCTCAGCTACTATTCTTTTAAGCATAAACTATATGACATTTATATCTGGGGCTCTCCAACTGTGGGTTGTAAGCCAAATATGGCGTATTTCTTACTTTTGAAAAATCCATTGTTGGAGTGTATTTTATATTTTGAAATTGTTGAATACAAATCAAAGGAAGAAGGATGCCTTGTGACTTCCGAAACTGTATTCAAATGTTAATATCTATATTAAAAGACTGTTATGATCATTTGTTATGGATTACTTATGGCTATTTATATATTATAAAAACAAAGCTACCACTGAGACAGTATATGATGTCATAGTTTCTCATGACTGCTCAGTCTACTACCAATCACAGTGACACAGTTATAATCCAAATATCTCAAATGCTACATGTATTCAGGATGAAACACAGACTAAGTGCTGTGTGTACTATACAGTGGCATTATAGCTACACTAAACTAAAACAGCATACATCGGTATCAGGGTAAACAGCTAAGTGCACATCACAGCTTTTCAAACTCATAAGATACTAGGCAAGACTGGATGTCTTTTTTTAAATAACAATTTCCACATAAAAATTAAAAATTCAAATAGAGACACAAGGTTTCTGAGTAACTGTTTGGTTAGTCAAGCAAGAAAGCCATTTGATGATGTTGAAGTAATTGAAAGATGATTGATGGTAGTGATTGAAAATATTTGTCTAGTGAAAATAAACATGTTTAAAACTTTTACAGTGTGTGTGTTACCGTGTGTATTTGTGTGTGTGTGTGTGTGTGTGTGTGTGTGTGTGTGTGTGTGTGTTACTAGGGATTGAACTGAGGATTTGCATATTCAAGGCAAGCACTCTATTCCTGAGTCATATCTCCAACCTATTACCCTTGTGGTAAAACAGTAGCTTGAATAATTGAGATTGCTGAGCATGATAGCAGTACTTATTATGTGACTTGTGCACATGTGGTATGGACATGCTTCTCTTTATTCGGTGGATGGGAGACCAAAGAAACAGTGCTACCTAAGTGATTCTTAGTGAACCAATGAATTTATTGGGTTGCTTACAGATGTATGGATGAGGGGTTACTATAGAGCACATGAGTGATTCAATGGAAGCTATATTATGAAAAACCACCCCAACTTGGATGACAACTCAGGAAAGCTGCATCCTTGGAATGCCATACACAGCTAGCTTATAGGCAGCTCAGCCAACTGGAGAGTCTTCTTTCCTTAACAATTATTTATCACTTTTAGAACCCTCAGAGGGACCTCATGACTCTTGTAAATTTTAGGGCCTTCTTGAGTCTTGTAAGCTTCATTTCCTTCCTGAGCCTCGTAAATTTTGTTTTCTCCCCGAGTCTTGTGAGTCTCCATCTTTCTTCCAGAAAGCAATGCTTCCTTCTGAAGAAATCACTTCACCAGAATTGTTCATTGAAAAACTGAGCAGAGGCTTAGGGCAGTTTCCATGGTCCTTGTTGATCAACACACATGTCTGACAGCTGACATGCTTACTTGACAAGGCAATCTTGAGTGTAAAATTACTGAAGATTTAGTCCATATAAATAATCCCCACAGAAAAAGTAGGAAATAAACGATTTTCAACTGAGAAAACTAATTCAGTGTCACCCAAAGTGGCATCAACTAAGAGGTTATAACTGGTGGTGTCAAAGTATACACGGAGAAGAAGGACTTGTAAACATTTACAGAACATGGGAAAATGATGAAAAGATGTTCAAAGTATTCTCCATGAGGAATTCTGTCAGTTTGGTTTATTGTGAACTACTCATCCAGCTGTGGTAATTCATACCCATGGACTTAACTCTGTCAGTTCCATGATGTTTTGTCAGAAGTAGAGACAGTATATCAAAGTTCATTATCATACTACTGTTTTTCAGATTAGCATTGGTCACATTTGATGGTATTTTTAAGAAAAGAGGAAGATCTACTCTTAATACTATCGTAAATGTGTGACTTTGGAGTCGGCCTTGCTTCAGACCTATGAACATTTCTAACAGATTTAACTTAAACTTATGAGAAAATGGTACTTACATGTGAAAATTTTATTGCATAACTTAAAAATTTGCATAATTTGGATCAACTATGTTACTTTTTTAATGATCTGTAACAAATTACCACAGAAATGACAACTCAAAACAACGCTCATTTATTACCTCACAGCTTTGTAGGCTGAAAGGAAGGTATCAGCCAGGAGAGTTCTTACTGAAAGGCTCTGGGGGGAAATCTATTTCCAAGTTTGTTCTTGTTGTTGGCAAGATTCAGTTGCTTTCGATTGTGGGACAGGAGACCAAGTGTTTTCCTTCCTGGCCCTTCTCCACAGGCCACTTGGAGCATCTCAGGTTTGCTCACATATCTTCCACAGGGCCTCTCCAAGTCAGAAACAGCACCTCAAATCTTTTCTCAACATTAGAGTCTTTGATATTTTATCCTCTCAAACTTCTGCACTAAATTCAAGAGTCACGAGGCACCTCAAAATTCCAGCTCAGTCCCAGTCACAGGGATTATTCAGGTGTATTCATCTGCTTATGCATTAGCAATGACAATTCATGTGCCACAGGGACAAACCCTAGAAACTTCCATGGAAAGTATGCCACTCATTCCACTCTTATATAAGGACGTCTTGGGAGCCATCTTAGATTTCTGCTTTCCTGCACACAGTCTTGGCAAGCTCATTTCATGCTTTTATTTGTGTCAAAGTTAAAAGAAGAAACCTTCATTGACACTCAAGTTTGTAGCACCTGTGTTTTGTGATCTCAAACTATAGATCCACAGTGGGTAAGCAGGGAGGAAAGCTGTAGTGCGAGTACAAAGGAGATTTCCATATGTACTGAAGAACTCATTTCTGTGTGCAAGTGATATGCTTCCACATAACTTTCAATTGGAAATGATTAATCTACAATGTCATGGCATGCTAAAAGGAAAATATCAAGAGAAGAATGTAACAGAGTTCTATAAATGTCTTCCAAGCAATGAATATGCTCAATTAAAATCATATTCTTATAAACTGATGTGAGCACTTGGAATTACTTGTGTGAAAAAGTGTTTTCAAATTGGAAACATGAACGGTGTAGTTTTGGATCAAGTGGAAAGATGAGTTTCGCAGGCAGGTTTGGTGATATATACCCTTGCATCCCAGTTAAGCAGTATGTTATTCAAAAACCAATGAAGTTTTCTATTCATGTTAGTAGCCTATAAAAACATATACACAGGTTGCTAGAAGATGCTATATTTAGGACTGGCTATAGATCACCCCCACTGGGAATGACTAAGTGATTTATATCTTCAACCTCTTCTTTTTAACTATTACCTGTCTATCTAATCTTTAACCTTCAGATTCATTAATCTTAATTATAAATGTCATGCTATGTGAATTTGGCAATGCAAATAATTTTCTATTAACTGTCCAATGTTAATATTCTTTACATTATGTGATAGGTTGCTGTGGTCTTATATAATTGTATAGGTAAAGGACAAAGATGCATCTATAGAAAAGTAAACAAGAGTTTATTAGTGAATGTTCCCATCTATAACTATTTTATTCTAGTTTCAAATGTGAAATTAAAATGGATTGTGAAGTACATTATAATTTTATATTATTCCTGAAATTAATTGATTGATAACTTCCTAAGAGAAACACAGCATCACAAAATAGAGTAGAGCAAGTCTTTTAAAAGCACACAGGTAACTTTGTGTATTCCTATATCTGACTTCAATTGTGGAAAGGTGTTCTTCATGATTTCCTAAAACATTATTGTTCTTTCACATCATGCCTGTTTTAACTAGTTTTAAACTACCATAAATTTCATATTCCAAACTCAAATCAGAAGACTTTGAAACCTAACATATCCAATGAACTCATTTATTGCCTCCCATAATTAAGCAATTAGTTCTTCTCTATGATTTTCCTACTTCAGTCTGGCTTCTTTATCTACCCAGCATCCTCTATGCCTTTGATGACTGAAAAACGCTTAGCATTTATTATGTATCAGGTCCTGTGTTATTTATGGTGTCAAGGTGTATGGTGAAAAAGAAAGGCTTATTTCCTGTTCTCATACATTACATTGATTTTTGGGAGGCAAGCTAGACTCAATAAAACTGAGTATGATTAAAAAATAAAAATAATATACTAATGATTTGTAGTTAATGATATTCATTCATTTAAAATACTAAGTTATTTTCTTTAGGAGCATAGGTGCTCAGATTTAAATGACAAGAGCTGCTATTGCAAAATAATGAAGAGCTTTTTCTAACTAAAGTGAATAACATGTGCAAAGACCTGAGGAAGAACTGGTTTTGTTTAACGAAGTATTCCTGGAACATAGTATATATTTGCTCAGTTTTTAAAAGCATGTTGCTCAGTACATAAGGAAAAGAATGTTGCAAATAAGGAGGGAAATGAATATTATTCAGGACATACCACAATACAAAAGTAAGATTTATTCTACATGTAATGGTAAGCCATTAAAGGATGTTAGTTATGGGACGATATCAAGGATCTATGTGATGAGAAAAACCCTTCTTCAGGTCATTACTGCCTACCACCACCCCACATGGTCCATTCCTCTGCTCCATGGTCTAATAAAATTGCCTTTCCTCATTCTCCAAACACCCTATGTCCATCTGTACTCCGTGTCTGTACCTATGTGTGTACTTTTACCTTGTCTTAAAGATTCTTATATTCCTCTTGTTTCTGAAGGAACTTGCCTCAATAACCTCTGAGGCTCAATTCTTCCATTAACTGTCTTCTTATAGACTCTTTCCTGAGTTTCTTAAAGAATGTAGCTGCCTCCTCTGAAGCAGTTCTTTATAGCTTTGATGCAGAGGAATTTCCTTTTGTTCCCCGTTACATGTTTATGTTAGTTTCTAATAACTTTGAACATGATTTTCTAAGTTATTATTTTCTGTTATTATTTCCAAGCTATTATTGGAATATGATTCATGTTGGCATACTATGCTTCTTTCCCTGTGCCTAACACATAGAAATAAGTCAGAAAATGTTAGCTGAATAAAAAAAATGCCATGAAATAGTTTATTTACTCAAATAGATTCAGCTTTTATTATTTTATAATAATGTTATATAAGCTTGGTTTCTAGGAGTCTCTCTGGCAGATATACAAAATTAACCATTTCCATTGTTAGAAGCATGATGATTTAGGTATGTCTTTTTGGCTACACTTTTGATTCTAATTATTAATCCCAACTCAGACTAATTAAAAATACTTTTTGAGTTCTGAAATTTAGTTCTGAATTATGAAATATTTTGTAAAATACTGTGACCGAAGGTTATACTTACATGACTTATTTACTTTTAAATATGAACATTAGAAAAATGGGTGGTATTATCCAGTTAAAGTCTAGTTAACCTAGAATCCTAAGAACTAAGTGCTGGCTTTATTATTATTATTATTTTATTTTTTCTACTCATATCACCCAGAGGCCAACTTTCTTATTATATTTATTGTAAAATATTTGACCTATGTCTAGTGCTTGGTTCATTGTCATTGAAAAGTACAAAGGGATCAACCAGTGTTACAGGGTTGAAGAAAATGGTGAGTACGTATGTCTTGGAATATTTTAGTAGCATGCTCACATTTTCCTCTTCATGTATCATTTGTGCTTAAATAGCATCCATGTTACTTAGTCCTCTGAGTCCAGGTGACATTTAGAGCTGTCCCATCTTTCATATTATCAACTTTATAGACAATTAGCTCCCTGATCTCCCGATGATTAACCCTTGGTTATAATGGCCTCCAGCTTTCCCCACCCCTTGTTCTTAACTCCTGCTTTTTGTTTTAGCCACATAATTAGACAGCCATGCAGGCCGTGCTTCCCCATTGTCATTCAGATTACCTCTATTGTATTGTATGCCCTTTTGATCATTACTGTACATTTTAAAGTTATCTATCCTCCATGGTATGGACAAACTCCCCATTAGTATATCTTAACAGTACAGATTCTGTAGTATTTGTTTATTTGACAGTGATCTTTAATCCCTTTTTTTGTCTTAGAAATAGAAAATAAATTCTAGAATCTCAAAAGTTCATTCAAATTTGTGCCTTTTATGTGGCAGTATTCTTGTTATTCCCAATTTAGAATACTTTAAAACCACAGTGGGTCAATTCATATAGGTATCTAAATTATAATTATCCCCATAGCAAACTCAAAACTGCAACAAGTGAATATTCCAGTTTAGTTTAAGAAAGTAATAGTATATATGTAACCATTCACTGTAAATCTAGTGTTGAAGAATCAGATAAAATGACCCTTGGAAGCAGAAAAATTCAGAATCTCTGAGGGATATTTTGAGGTTCCTCATATAAATCAGAAATCTTGAGCTATGATCCATGGAGGGACATAAATTTAACTTTTAAATTTAAGGCTAAAACTATTGGTTCTAAATCAGGTTATCTGGAGCCAGTATCAATAATTTTCAAGAATACAATAATCTCACTAGGATATCCAGTTTGCAGCTGCTTGCCAACACATCCAACTCTTGGCGTGGTTGTCAGTTAGACTATTTCAGGGCTTTTTTTTGTGTGTGTGTGTGTGTGTGTGTGTGTGTGTGTGTGTGTGTGTGTGTTTGTGTGATTTTTATGGTTTTATCATTTGATGGATATACAAAGCTTTTCTGCTAGAATTCTTAGCCCCTTTCCCTTTGGGGTATGTGATGGCTGTTCTTGGTTGTCAACTTGTCTAGATCTAGAATTAAATAAAGCACAAATGACTGGGCACATCTATGAAGGATTTTATTCTTAACTGAGTCATTTGAAGTGGGAAGGCCACTTCAATTTGGATCTTTGAGGTGGGAAGATCCACCTTTAATCTGGGCCATGCCTTCTGCTAGCCTGTATAAAAAAGCCTTGGGAGAAGGAAGCTAGCTCTCTCTCTCTTTGCCTGCTTGCTCTTGCTCTCGGTAGCAAGTTCATTCCTTCCCTGCATTAGAGCCTACTTCTTCAGGATTCCATATGCTGAAGACTAGCTGAGACAGCCAGCATCATGGACTGCAAAACTACTAGATTCTTGGACCTTTCTTGGTAGACAGCCATTGTTGTACTAACTGGACCACAGCCAGTAAACCATTCTAATAAATACCTTTGTGTGTATGTGTGTGTGTGTGTGTGTGTGTGTGTGTGTGTGTGTGTGTATGTATGATTTATAACAATATAAACATATAATACACACAAACATACACAAACACAATAAGTTATGTTTCTCTGGAGAACCTTCGCTAATACAAGGTAGCTAAAAAAAGAAAGGACTAATTAATTCATGCTTTATATTTGTTGTTCTTATATTTTTGTTACTTTGTATGCTACTCAGATAAAATCGCATCCCTAGTACAGCACAGAGGTGGACTCTGTCCTTTGCTGTTTATGTAAATGTATTCCAGATTAATTTGATTTTACTGTCAGTAAAACTGAGCCCAACATTGCACAGGATACATGACATTTTCTTTATTGCAGTCAATCTACTATTTGCAGCTTAAATTGTGGACAAATTTCAGTGGAAATGACAGTTGGTACTTTTCATATAAGATATGTTATGATTCTATTTTAAATTAGCATTAAATTACTTATGAAAAATACTCAAAAAATACTCTTTGTGTTATGTTTTAACTTCCCAAAAGTGCGTATATATGGATATATCCAAACAGTATCCTTTCATTAGAGAGTCACTTGGGAATTTTTCAAAGTTGTGATACTCTAAAATCTCTTTACTCATGACATTTTGCACATAAAATAATACAAAGTATTATGTAGCTAAAATAAAATAATATTTAAGGTTGATACTTGATTAAAAATTGCTCTTGAATATAAACTTTGGATTACCAATGCACTACAGTACAATAAGAAACATTAAAATAGGTGAATGCAGATTTTCTTTGTAAATGCAAATAAACACATTTAAGATTTTTACAGGGAACAAGAAATGGATGATTTGCCACTTAATCAGCAGAAGATCAGCTTTTAAGCTGTAAACATCACACAAAATAGTTAATTATTTTGCTATTGCAACTGCTGTGGATTACTAACACATTTGCTTTTATCCAATTGTGGAGGAAAACCATGCTTAACGAAAAGGAACCCAGCACATGGTAGAACTAAGGTAAATACACACCTACAATCCAAATATTTCACATTTAAATCCCAGTCTGTGGTGGACAAAAACCTTTTTTCTTTCCTAAGTTTAGCTGTTTTATTCTTCCATGTGTTTGTTGATGACTGTGACTCCTTTGAAGACATTTTGGCATATCCCCTTCCTGTTGTACATATAAATTAAAGCAAATGATGCTAGTAAAGTCACAAATGTTATTAACTGGCAGTACAGTGATTTTTTTTCACATGATATACATGAAGCATCAGGAGTGGCAGTGTCACTGTGTGTATTGCTGCTTTCCTCCTGGAGCACTTCTATTACTGAGTGTGGGATGACTCATCCCTAACAGGCTTGAGGGCCAGCAGGCCCAAACAAGTAAAAAAAGATAATTTCTGAGAGCTAGCCTGGGTCTGCCTAATGGCCTTAGCAACAGCAGCTGAGACATGATCTGGAGATGACCTGGACCAATGAGAGACAGCCATGTCACACCAGCAGATGCATATTCATCAGACCTCCCCCCAGGGTGGGCTGGAGGGTATATAAGGCTTGCATCTTCCTGAATAAACTGAGCTTGTTGTTTTGACATTCTCCCAGAGTCTGTGTCATTGACTCTGCGCCTCCCTCCCCCAAAGGGAACAACAGCACAGGACCCTGCTACAACTGAGAACTTTTACAGCAGGAGTTTCTCTCTCAATTTAAATTGCCTCTTCAACCTGAATGGATGGTACTTTGCCTATTTCCCAGATGTTCAGACACTAAGCAAGATCTGTGGTATTCTGTTATCTATAAGCTAGATACAATGTAGCATAAACACAGATGACATCTTTGGGTCCACTGGGCACAGTCTTTCTGAATGTTGAACAAGACATTTCTTTTAATAAGTCAACACACCTGCTCATCCAGACTGCCCTCCTATTTGTAAGAGTGTGAGATTCTAGATACATAGCCTCAATATTGTCAGGGCATAAGCCACACTTAGGAAAGAAGAAAGAGAATTGGGACAAATATGCAATGAGACCCTCATTTTCTTTGGAATATTTATTCCCAAATATAACTTTATTACATTAACGTTAACACATGTCAAGTGATGCTACAATGTAACAGCTAATGTTAATGTAGTAACATAGGTTCAGAAATCAGTCCCCAGAGTTAGAACTGTGTGACTCCCGAAGGCTGCTTAAAATCCACATCTCAGTCCTCCTGTGTAAAGCATAAATACTGTTAGCATTAGATTCCTCTAATATAGCAATTTGATGAGTTTATCTATGAAAATTTTTGTGATAATTGTAATTATATAATAAATGTCATGATCTAACACAGCTGCTAAACCAGCAAGTCACCCCAGAACTGCTGTCTTTGGTACTTAGACTAATAGTGTAATATACAGTAAGTATATGTAAGTAAGTACATATGGTATATATAAGTAAGATATAATAAATAATATATAACTGACTTAACATTATATCACTGAAAAGCAACACAAATGAATAATTGTTAAGTACTATCAAATTTATCTGAACCCCAACTAGAGAAGCTGATGTAAGACAAAGAGAGCAGTAAATTAAGACCGAATGAGAGAAGACAGCAATGATAGTGCAATGGCTGAAAGGAAGTTGGCAGGTGAGAAATTGAGGGTTTAAAGAGTGAAGAAAAGTCAGTAACCAGCTATCTCCAGGTACAGGCTGTCAGAACTGAGAGTTGGAAGAGCATTTAACCAAACCTTCTTAATATTTCAGTGGAGGTTGGTAACACTGTTTTCTCATTATCTCTAGTGGCTGAAGATAATAGATTCCACTTGGTCCCTAGAAAGCAGAATGCAGAAACTAGAAGTGAAATTAGTTTTTGTTTGTTTGTTTGTTTGTTTTGTGAAATTGCAGCAAGGTGCAATATGATGTTGCAAAAAGAAGACCCTGGTAAATATACCTGAGAAACTGATTCTGGTTTTCTCCTCCTCCCAACTGCTAGGTGACTAAGACAGTCACCATTTCTCTAAGCTTTCACATCTGTTCTTTTAAAATCCATATCTTGGAAGGCTGGGAGCTAGCTAACTCAGTGAAATGTTACCTTATAGTGTGTATACCTGAATTTGCTCCCTAGAACCCAAGTTTAAATAATAATTATGATAATAATAACAGGAACAACAACAAAAATCCCAGCTACAGTGTCAGATGCTGGCAATTCCAGCCCTGGAGAGCAGGGGATAGTTGGATCTCTGGGTCTCACTGTCCAGACAGCCTACAGTACATGGTGAGTTAAAGGCCAGTGAGAGAACTGGAGAGAGAGAGAGAGAGAGAGAGAGAGAGAGAGAGAGAGAGAGAGAGAGAGAGA
>CABHPR010126392.1:0-11366 GCA_902168415.1 Peromyscus melanophrys | reverse complement strand
GAGAGAGAGAGAGAGAGAGAGAGAGAGAGAGAGAGAGAGAGAGAGAGAGAGAGAGAGAGAGAGAGAGAGAGAGAGAGCATTCTTTAGGTAACAGAGAAGGCAAATGAATTCCAGACTATTGAGAGCCCATTGGCTGAATCACCTTTTAGGTCTGTTATCATTCTCCACTTTCCAGATTTCTTTCTAATAACAGATACAGGAGAATTCCAAGGGCTGGTTGATTCTTCAATGTCCTGAGCATTTAACTGTTCTTATACCAGATGTTCTAAGGTCTGCAATTTCTCTGATGTTGAAGAGAAATTGTTGAACTCATACAGGCTTGTCTGTTAACCATTTTAAATGTATGGCTGTTGGTGCCTTTGAAAGATCAGCAGCTGTTGTGCCCTGTTCTTGTACAACCTGAATGGTCAGCAAGTGTTCTTTATAATACCTTCTAATATTTTCCCCATAAACATACGTTATTTTATAGTTTGTTTCTGAGACTGGAAGAATGTTAATCTGGGTATTCCATTGCTGAAACAAATCATGTCCCCATAAATTCACTGCAAATGTTAGTAACATATGGCTTTAATATTCCTCTCTGTCCTTTTGGCCCTATACATTTGACCCATATCATGCTCAGTTTTACCTGAGATAATGTTCCAATCCCTAAAAGCTGAATATTTACCTCATGAAGAGGCCAATTTGGATGTCAAAATTCTGGTACAATTATTGTTACATCTGCACCTGTGTCTACAAGACCTCCATTGATGATGTCATTTATTCGTATTTTTAATTTTGTCTTTGTTCATTTTTAGAAGTTTGCTAAAATATTCACTTTATGGTTTCTCCTGAATTTTCTATTCTCTTTACTATATCTGTTCTATCATTCAGAGCAGTATGGTTTCTTATAATAGGCATTAGGTTCTTTATTTGCTCTGGGAAGGAATTTCCTCCACAGTGACAGGAAATGACTGAACCAAATTTCACATGAGGGCCTGTGAGAGGCCCCTCAATGTGTTTGCCTATGGCAAAAGGTTACCTTGACTGTCCCTTGTTGATCTACATTAATTAGTCAAATGTCTGCCTTTGTCATACCTTCTGCATACTCCAGAAGGGAGTGTCATTCTGTTGGGATTATTCTTAGAAAAACGCATTGCTTTTAGGAATGCCCTCTTTACAGTCCCCTTATAGGTGGCCTCATTTACCACAATTGAAACACCTGACATTTAGATGTTTCTTCAAACCTCTGGAAATCACCTCTCCTATTCAAGCATTATCATGGTTATGAGATTCAGTATTATCTTGGATCTATTCCTCTAAGTGTTTTGATCTTGCCTTTAACAGCCTAATTATCCTTTTATATTGTGTATTAGCATTTTCAAAAGCCAGAGATTAATTTTTATTTGTCTAGCTTCTGAATTTCGTATCATTCTATTTACTGCTGAAGATAGCTTTTATAAGAAATAAGTGAAAGTTTCTTTTGGGCCCTGTATAACTTTTGTAATGACTCAATTTTCTTTCCTACTTCTTCAATTCTATCCCAATCATTCAAGGCTGCTATGCAGCATAAAGCCATGATGTGGTCATCAAATAGAGATTGCCTTACTACATTAGCATAATCTCCCTCTCCAAGAAGTTTGTCTTGAGAGATTTCCATACCTCTAACCCTACTTTGTTGTTCAATGGTCTTAGCCTCATCTTTCCAGGTCCTCCACTGTAACTGAGGATCAGGCTCCAAAACTACTGTATCCAAGTCTCTCCAGTCTTGAGGGATAATTCTATTATAAGTTGACTATGAGTTGAACATCTGCTTCACAAAAAGGTGAATGCATGCCATATGAGAATATCACTTCCTTGAATCTCCTCAAATTTGACATTTGTACAGGAGTCCACTCAGCTCTTACACAGTTTGAGGATATCTATCATTTGGCAGTTCCTGTAAGGTTACTGGATACATTAAAAATGATTGTTTGAAAGCCTTAGGCTGTTCTCTGTAACCTTGTAATGCAATGCTGAGATTGGTTCTCCTTTAAATTCCTCTGTCTTGGTCTGAATGTCTCTATGATCCGTTTTAACAAGCTTTTCTAAAACTTTTATCTTGACACTCATATCAACCAACATTTTAATAATAAAACAAAACTGATCAAACAGATAATATTTATAACTGACATTACATAAATCCCATCTGAATTAATTATCCTCTCATTTACCTGCTCTAGTTTCAAACCATCTAGTGTATTACCAGAGACCTAAGTCCCTCCATTGTAATAATGTTTCCCATTTTTTAATGTGAGAAAAAAACTCTCTCTGTTAACTAATTCTTCCCTTTAAGAATTCCCAATTTTCTCACCAAATCTGCTGATGACAATAATGAATCAGTTGTGAGACTGACTGCTTCTGCCTAGAACAGTAGAAGCCC
This sequence comes from Peromyscus melanophrys, assembly GCA_902168415.1. Taxonomy (NCBI): domain Eukaryota; kingdom Metazoa; phylum Chordata; class Mammalia; order Rodentia; family Cricetidae; genus Peromyscus; species Peromyscus melanophrys. The sequence goes on along the minus strand of CABHPR010126392.1, from coordinate 8,965 downwards.
GAGCAGGTTTCAAGGCAGCTACCTAGTGTAGTAGCAGCCTGAGGAGGGGGTCCAAGGAGAATCCACAACCCTCCAGGAGAGAAGAAGCCAAAGAGCTAGCCATCTGCATGGGGGAATTTGGAATGCAATTTTTGGAGACCCAAAGCCTATGGAGTTTGCTGCAGAGAGGCTGCAACAGAAACTTGGCTGGTGGGGTAGGGACTCTGGCTGTTGGCCTGTGTTGGTGGCTGCAAAACCACAAGCAAGTGGCTCTTTTGTAAATTAGTGCCTCAAAAGTTGGGCACTTGCTGTAGCATGAATCCTAATTGATCTTAATAATAAAACCCTGGAGTCAGATATCAGAGTGAAAGCTGAAAGATCAGAGAAGCAGAGCAACCAGCCACTAGTTCTTACCTCTACAAAATCTTCAGTGGAAAGGAGGCCACGCACCTGCCTCCACCCTGTCTTATCACATCCTCTCCACCCAGCCAAGTCACTTCCTCTTTTCCTCCTCCCAAGTGCTGAGATTAAAGGTGTGTACCACCACTGTCTGGCCTCCAGTGGCTAGCTCCACCCTCTGACCTCCAGGCAAGCTTTATTTGTTAGATCACACACAAAATATCACCACATCCAGAGGCAAAGTCAGAGATGCTTGAAAAGTAAGTGAATCATTGCCTTCTGAAAAGACACTAGCCTTCAAATAGGTATCTGATGTGATGATCAGTCAGGGCTCTCATTCAATGGACATTATTTAAACTCTATCCTCCATGTCAGTTTCTGGTGATGATGTAACTTACGCTGTGGTGAGACTGCATGGACCAAGTATCCCAAGTGGAGGATGCAGTACCAAGATGCATGGGCAGTTACAGCTCTCAACTCCAATCCTAAAAAAAAACCCAGGGTCCTATCATTTCCCCATGATCTTTGACTGACTAAATCAATTCCTGAAATGCTGTGCAATAACCTGGAGTCCCACTCTCCTTCCATGGTGTTTGACAGTGACTCCTTTCCTTACTTTGCGTTATACCTATAGTGATATTTTATTTGTACTGAAATGTGATTTGTATGTTAATAAATAAAGTTGCCCAGGGGTCAGAGCTATTAGCAAGCCATAGCGAAAGCTGGGTGGTGGTGGTGCACACCTTTAATCCCAGCACTTGATAGGCAGAGCTAGGTAGATCTCTGTGTATTCGAGGATACAGCCAGCATTGGAGACGCACGCCTTTAATCTCAATACCAACCATAGAAGACCTGGAGGTCTGTACAGACAGGCAGTGATGAGACGGTCATGTGGTTGGGTTTACAACCAATGAGAAGACAGAACAGAAAGTCTATATAAAGACAAACACACAGGAAGTAGGTCTCTTTGCTGAAGAGGATAGCTGTAGCAGTGGCGGTAAGGCTCTTAGCTCTGACCTCTTGGGCTTTCATCCCTTCATTGCCTCTGTGTTTCTTATTTAATAAGACGATTGGTTACATCTACATATACCCTTATCCAGAAATATGCCAGTTCCTTTTAGACATGTCTTGAACTTGGTTAGAAAGTAAAAACTGCAATTATCCTGGGACTTGGAATAGAGATACAATTTGGGAAGACACGATTTTCATCATGTCTATGTCATACTATGCCAATTTTAAAAATCTACTGCGCAAAATTCTGACACTGGTGATTCTTACATTGTTCTAAGGGAAAATATCAATGCTGACATCTGACAATTTCTCACAATTTCACTTAATTGAATATCTTGCTTTAAAGCTGCATGGAGTTCATACTATGTTCCATAAGCTTGACTCTTGGCAAATTTAGAAGTACTGTTAATCTTACTAAAACCTCATCATTTTACAGGTAAGTTCCCTGCCTTACCCAATACATCACTTTCTCTCTTCTCAAAGGCTATTAGACTTCCTGTACAGTATACCAAAGTGGACAGATGCTTTGAAGATGTTTTGATCAATCCAAATTAGGAAATAGGTGTTCAATCCAAATTAGGAAATAGGTGTTTGAAGCTTGCTGTATAATCATCATGGTTGCAAAACTTGGCTGTGTGTTTGGGTGGAACACAGTAACAAAACGCAAAGCATTTTGCTACTTCTATGTGACCTGATCTTGTTTAAGAGAAAGGGATAAAATGACAAGTTGGCTTACCTCAGCTGCTTTGATCTCTCTGCGAATCCTGCGAATGCTCATGTCTACTTGTTGCTTATAATTAAAGAGCAAGCAATTCTTTCAAACAAAAGATGTGCTTTGTATTTTGTGATGGCATAAGTTAGTTTGTTTCTGATGTGGAAATAGAAAACATTTTAGTTTCCCAAGGGTGGTCATAAGTATTGCACTTCTGAAAGACCAAAATGAGTCAGTAGTTTGTGTTATAAAAGAAACACATTCCAATGGTAATCAATTTATTTAACATGGTATGAGCTTTTCAGAAGTAAAACAGTTTTTCCAAACTAAATGAAACTGATTTTAAATGATTAACATACACAATCTTTAACTGTATATTTTCCCCTCAATATTTTTAAGTGAATAAACCATCCATTTCTATTTGAAGTTTGATGTTTGAGAAGATTTGAGTTTCTGATCTTCATTTAATTGTGAGGAGTATTAAATTAGGAGTCTTAATACCAAGCAGCATGAAGATCCATGTAAAAGTCAAGTCTGAAACCATTTGGCTTCTTGGGTTTCCATGCACTTTTAATGGTAGCACTGTCACAGCAAAGATTTAATGTGAACAGTTATTATTTTGTGAGAACCTGACTTGCTTTTCATTACAACTGAATGTGAACATAATCTTATAAACTTACTAGGATACTTTTAATTGGACTGAAAGAATGCAGGGGTCCTTACCTATAAGTTATATAGCCCAGGGAAAAGAAAAAAGAAAACAGAGAATAGGAAGAGTAGTTCAGTAGAATGAGAACAGGTATGAAAACAGAGGTAACTGTGCCATTAATTTTTTTAATTTTTTACTTGTTTTGCAAAAATGTTGTGATTGATTGCTATGTGTGGGTATCTTACTTGCCTTCTTCAGTGGTGCCCAGAGAGATGTAAGGCACATAGTATTTTCACTTTGCCTACAAGGAAAATGAGATTTAAAGACTTAAATAATCCAATACCTAACAGCAAATGAATATCAATAAAAACAATACTAATTCATATTCCATGCTACAATTAAGTCAATTTGAGTTATAGTGTAAGTCATTAATTGGCAACAGTTAGACTTCATCTATGCAAAAACACCTAGAACATCATTACATTGCTTCAAAACATTCACCCTTGATGTGCAAGCTTATCACTCTTATATGGATCCAAGTTCTTACATTGACAAACCTTGTCTCCAGTTACATCTTTACATCTTTTCTAGTCTGTTTCTCTATACTAAAAGTGAACATTACACTCCTTTATGATGGAAGGGAATTACTTAACAAAGTCCCTTGCCTTGTATGTGATTGGTTTTCTACACACTGACTTAGTTGGCTCTGAAGAAGTGCACATTCTGTGTACAGCTATCAAGTAGAGAGATCAGGATGTTCCCAAGCCATGACCACTTGAAATGTCTTTGAGCATCAGTGGAGATTGTCAGTGATAGAGGTAGTATCCACCACTCTATCCAATACCTCTGAAGGTATGAGCTTACATGTTCTCTGGTGTCTACTAAAAATACATATCCTACAACTTTCTCTGGACCCACATTTAAATCTGCAAATGTACTATGGAACTTTTTACTTAGTATTTATTCAAGTAATCAGTGTTGTGTTGAACCACCTGCTTCAATACAAAGATATTAAAATGCATAAGACAAACATGTCTCATCTTTTCTCTGGTATTTGATAAATACAAAGAAATAAAAAAATAAAGAAATAACTATGAAAATATGTGGCCTATTCTCTAGTAGAGGAAGCAGGAGGGAAGGGCACAGGATGATTTAGAAGAGTGCCCAGCACAGACAGCAGGGGATGGTCCCAGTTTGGGAGTGAGCATGTGCAAGCAAGAAACAAAAGGATGCATTAAGATGTTTTTGAATAAAATAAGAGAACCAGAATGTCTGGCAGTGATTTTCTCCTGTGTACTTCCAGCTCCTCCCATGACATTTGAGATACACAAAGTCATACTTGAATGCTTTGCTGTGACCACTGTGAGTTACTGGGAATAAAGTCAGGTCAGCAGAAATCACATATGACTACTCTTTCATTCCAAATGCTGGTAGACAAAACATCAGAAGCCTTCTGTTCTCCCAAACCATGTGCTTGAAAGATTCTTAAGTTATAGACCTATGTCTTAGGATCATTATTTAAAAAAAAAAAAAACAGAAAAAGTCCATTGTCATGTAAGAGTTAAGTGGTATGATATTGAAGTACTGCATTGAAGTAATACCGACAGAACTCCTGTATATACATTGTGAGCTGGGCCAGGAACATTTTTCATATTTATTGGTTTCAATCTTTTTTATGTTTTTAATTACAATTGGCATATAGTGACTACACATATTTGCTATTGTTAGTTTTGATCTTAACAGCATAGTAATACTGACATTTGTCTATATTTTATATAAGTACAATGTGAGTTGAGAGGAAACTAGTCTAATTCTCATTATATGCTCCTTATCATAAAGTATGTTCTTGAAAATATTGGCTATGCAAATGTGTGCTATTTACAACATTGGCTGTCCCCATCTTCATAAACATGTTTTCATCATTGTAATCTTATGATCATTTTTAGTGTTACAATTATAATTACATATTGTTTTTTCAGATATCTATTCTTTTCCCTGGGTCTTCCTGTGTTTTTTTTTTTTCTCATTAGAAGTAATGCCTAAAAATTGTTGAAGCTGAAGTGTGTTCAGAGGAAGGTGAGAAAGAATAAGGAAAGGTGCCAGGTGGTGGTGGTGCATGACTTTAATCCTGGCACCCAGGAGGCACAGCCAGACGGATCTCTGTGAGTTCGAGGCCAGCCTGGTCTACAGAGTGAGATCCAGGACAGGCACCAAAACTATACTATTGGTGAAATTATTAAGGCCACTCCATGTAGTTAAAAGGGAGGTTTATTTTGTGGGGTAACTCACAAGTGAAGGGATAGGTAACAGGGTCTGGGAAAGGTGTATCGCAGTCCGGCGTTGTTCTCTGGAGAACTCAGCTGGGTCTACCTCCAGCGTTCAGGGTCCAGGAACCAAGAGGGCCAGCACATCCAGATCTCGGGTCTTCAGGGTCCTCTCTAGGGCCCCGCCTTGTAGGCGTGACAGTTACCGAAGCCTCAATGGGGGTTGAAACTTCCAGATCAAAGCTGGAATGGCTACCCACTACACTACACACAGAAACCCTGTCTCAAAAAAAGAATAAGGACTTGGGAGGCAGAGCCAGGCAGATCTCTGTGAGTTTGAGGCCAGCCTGGGCTACCAAGTGAGTTCCAGGAAAGGCGCAAAGCTACACAGAGAAACCCTGTCTCGAAAAACCAAAATGAATAAATAAATAAATAAATAAATAAATAAATAAATAAATAAATAAATAAAATAAAAGAAAGAATAAGGAAAGGTGAAAACTATATATCTTCTGCTACTAGTGCTCGACAGAATAGTTTTTCTGAGAAGACTCTGGGGCTTCTGAGAAACATGCATGGCAATAGGAACTTGTTACAGTGCTATACTGAGAAACACACAAACAAAGTGTGAGGATTCTGATACAGCCTCAGGACAAGGAAAACATAAGAGACTACCGTATCCCTTCTAGGACAGGGTCCCTGTTCCAAAAGCAAGTAATGGTAGAGGTAGTTTAAGGAGTTTAGTGGAAGTAAATGGAATATTTGAAGAGCAATGAAAATAAAAAAAAAATAAAAATTACACCTAAAATATATTTTAGAGGTTTATTTCATAGTAAGTGACAAATAAAACATCAGTGTGTCTCATGAAGTAAAAATATTGTAAAGGCATACTGTCCGATTAAAACTATAAATTTACAAACTATTGACCAAAAGTCCCTTTAACTGTGATTTATATATAGTAAATAAATAAAACCTGTAGCTCACAGAAGAAAAGGGGGGTAAGTTAGATTTATATAAATTCTGAGCAGAAATAATAATAAAAATATTATGTGTGATCATCAATGGTAAGTATTGAAATGATATCAGAGAAGGATCCAAAGCACTGAGTACATCACTGGAGATGGGATATTAAGCATGATCATGGAGAACTCTGTGGCTGTTTTGTGGGTGCATGCAATAGAGGGTAGAGAAGCAAGTGAAGAGGATAAGAGTCTCTCATGACTTAACAGTATTTGGAGACCTTTCACATGTCACCCAGATGAAGCTGCAGAGAAGAACTATTATCCTGCCCAGAACAAGTAGAAGAATGAGGAAATATGTGAAGAAAAATGGTTGCCATGGCATTAGATGTCTAGAAGCAAAGGACAGTGGTTCCTGAGAGACAGGAAATAAAAGAGATGTACTGTGAAGTTGTCCAAGAATACTACCTGGATAGTTTCTAGGATGCATTGAGAGGAGGTCTGGAAGCTTTCGTGATTAGTATAGACAATCTGAGGTACCATGTTCATCAGACAGCAGAGTGAATGAGGACAAGCTGCAGAGACAGAACACAGGAGACTCAGTAGAGGATCCACAGAAAGTCTTGAGCTTACTATCCCAGATGCATGTGTGCATCTCACTTGGAATGAGCAAGAAAGAGTGATCTCTAATGCAAACATAAGGCCACCGAATCTGCAGCCACAATTTCCTAAGTCACAGAGCAGCAGGTACAGTTCTGAGGAGTTTTCCATCAAATGTAGAGAAAATTAACCATCTGAAGAAAAGCTGTGGTTCTGCCTAACAAATGTTAAAATCAAGACTTGAATGTCTATAATTCCAAGTAATTGGATCACACCAAAGGAAAAGATCTCAAGAATATTAATAGGAAGCATAAATAACCACTATCCCAAAGACAAATTTCACAGTTTTAGCAATTATTGTAAACCAGAAGCAATAGGAAGATGTTACCCAGAAGAGATTCCATTGAATAAGAAAAAAAAAAAACATTAACGAGAGCCAGCTTAGAGCTGATACATATGATCTACTTTGTACCCAATCATATTAAAGGAGTTATTATAATTATGTGTATTCAAGAATTTCGGCATAAGACAACATGGTAAGCAGTGAGTTAAAAGAGATTTTAAATGGCCCAAATTTAATTTCTATCAATAAAACTGTATTTGAAGTGAAAGATAGAATCAACAGTAGATATTAAGGAAAAATGGAATGAATTTTCAGAATAACAAGAGAATATATTAAAAACTAAACAAAAAAGAAAATATATGTAGTGTCAGTGAGCTAGAGAATAATACCGGGAAGTCTAATATACATGTATCCGTGAACTGAGAAGAAGCAGGGCAGAAATGGGACCACTTCTGTGCAACTGGAGTTATGGTTGGTTGTGAGGCACTATGTGGGTGTTGGGAACTGAACACAGGTCCTCAGCAAGAGCAACATGTTCCCTTAACTGCCGATACAGCTACATTATAGACACCCTGTCTGTCTCACATTAAACAGTTTCAGTTGTGGAAGAGGGTTGATGTGGTAGCAGCAGAGAATAAGCGTAGCTGACCAGTGTTCCAACAGACTCACATAATTTTTACAAGTATGGTCCCCATTTGCTGTCATCTCACAGGCCTGGTGCCATGTATCTGTGTCCCTGTGGATGGCATACGTGTCCTTTTGTTTTCTGCTCTATTGCTTAAGGCTCAAAAATCTCTTTAATGTATTTAATGTATTCAACAGGGTTATAGATGTGGTGGTTTGAATAGGAATGGCCCCCATAGACTCATGTTTGAATGCTTAGCCTAGAGGGAGGGACACTATTAAGAGGTGTGACCTAGTTGGAGGAAGTGTGTCATTGTGGAGGTGGGCTTTGAGGTCTCATCTATGCTCTAGCTTTGTCCAACACAGGATTTCTCCTTCTGCTGCCTGAGGATCAAAATGTAGGACTCTCAGATCCTTCTCTAGCACCATATCTGCCTGCATTCTGCCAAGTTTAACTCCTCATAATCCACATTCAGCTGGGTGAACTAGTGTACACTTTGAATCTTAGTGATCCTAAGGGGAGACAAGGGATGGGATAGCCAGCTTGGTGCATGCCTCAGCTAACACAAAAGAGACCCTGCCTTGAGCAAGATGGAAGGGGAGAGCCAACAACCCTGAAATTATCCTCTGACTTCTACACGTCTGTGTCATCCCTCCCACAAATGAATACTCACATACACATGTGCACATATGTGTGTGTCTGTATATCCTTAAGTTAAAAATAAAACCAGTACAGTTCTATGTTCAAAGTTGAATGAATAATCACCACATAATGAGAGTGGAAAGAAAAGGGAAAATAAGCCATATCAAGGAGAGATGAATTTTTCCTCATCCTTCATGAGTGCCGAAATGTGTTTTGAGATATCTTTCTTTGTAATGTTTTTGGCATTTCACACCCATAGCAGATCAACACTAGCATATGTTCTTCCTCTGATTTTCCATTTCTTCACTGACTTAAACATTGTGGAGACTGGCCGTATTACTCACCACTGGTGGAATAAAGTAGTTGGCTTTGCAATTGATTCAAATTAGATCTGATATTTCAAAGATATGAATCATGTTTTTACAAGGTTGCCACAATTCCCATGAGACATTATCTAATCAATGGGATAGAGGATTTGTTTATAAATTAGTCTTTACTCATCAATAAAGACTTCTCATAATGGGGTTTTCTTTTCTATTATTAAAATAACTTAATTTAGAAAAGAAAATCTTGTTTTTCTTTCTACACCCTATCTCAAATGAACAGTAAAAGTAAGTAAAACCCAAATAAAAGAAAGCAGGTCTTCATGAGTTGAGGTAATAATCTATATATTCCAAGATAACATGTAAATATTTCAGGAGAAATATTTCCTTTCAATGTCAAAGAAAGTCTATGTATCCTTTCTAGGAAATATAATTTTATTTTGGCCCACTAGTAAGTTATAA
>CABHPR010126391.1:0-16741 GCA_902168415.1 Peromyscus melanophrys | reverse complement strand
CAATAAATATTTGTTGAACAAATCACAACTTCCTACAAGGTTGGTGCATGGCTTGGGTCCTGGTACCCTGACTAAAGGCAACTAGAGAATGAAGAAAAGACAGACACCCAAACAGGGAAGCTGGGAATCAGGTGATCGAGTCTTCTGATGGAGAAGCCACAGCACAACAGAAGCCTGATGAGTTTATCATATACAGTTGAACAGAAAGTCAGGGCTGCTACATACAGCTGATAAGAAGGTAGAATTATTACATGCAGATAAACCAGGAGGCAGGGATATATGTATGTATTAATATATATCATATATTGTATATAATGAGATATGTATTCAAACTAGGTAGGGATATATGTGTGTGTGTGTGTGTGTGTGTGTGTGTGTGTGTGTGTGTGTGTGTGTGTGTGTGTGTGTGTGTATGAACAAAAAGGCAGTTTTAGTTCATCTCTATAGAAGCAGTTTCTATAGGGGAACAATCTTCAGGCCATAAGCATGCAGTGGGGAGAAAGCTAGTGGACATTTTTGCACACACTATCAACATCCAAACACAAACTGAAGGAAGGCATTGCCATCTCTCTGAGTCTCACCCAGATTTTGCCACTCCCATGGGTCTGGGGCATTAGAATCCTCGACATGGCTATGTTCATGTCAACAGTACACATTCACCCAGGACTCCACTCCCTCCCTACAGTGCTCTACCCATTTTAGACATGGAAACTGGTGTTCAGTGAGTTTTAGACCCCATTCCTGAGCTGACTTGCTCATAGCCTCTGGATTTCAATAGGAATGTAGACAGGTGCCAGACTCCCAGATGAACAGACATTGATGAGAAGACCCAATCTATCTTTCCTAGCCAGGGTCTCATAGGGCCTCTGTGTCTATATCTAATGATGCAAACTCCTACTCATATGCCCACCAAGGATTTGATCCTTTGTATAGAAGCCCCTGTGCCTGCTGGGGCCTCCTCTGCCCTCTGCTTGGACAAGCAGAAGTAGTCAATGGTCTTCTTGTTGTGTGTGGTGGGACTGGAAAGTCTGCAGGCTCTTGGGGGAAGAAGATTCCATACTCTGTACTCACACTATCCTAACATGACTCCCTTTCAGCACTGCCCTGTTTGGAAGCACAGTCTACTTTGGCTTTGTGCCGTTGATCCTGCCCAGGATGAGAGAAACCATGAAGAAAGGGTCCCTTTCCTAAATTTCAAGTTTAAAAACTTGCTTTCTAACCTGGTAAAATACAGAATTCGCTTGGTACATTTAAGCTTACAACCTCCAGCAGGCAGAAGAGGGCCCTGAGGCTCTGAACCTGTGCCCCAGGGCCCTGACAAGTGTCACCTGGCTCTGGAAATTCATGAGGAAACATCCTCAGGGGAAGTCAGTGGCTCATGTTAGAAGCAAAGTCTAAAAGAGGAAGAACGTGTGACGGCCAAGGACAGACATTTGTCTTGGGGTAATCAGTCCAGCGTTCTAGAAAAGTGGCAGGAAGAAAATATGAACCCCAGCTTCTGATGGGGGAAGGGGGCAACGGTATGTAATTCATTGTCACAACCCCAGGACCAAGAAATATTGAGGCATAGTGAAAATACAATAAACATGTGTTGGGGAAAATGAATGAATTTTGCGGCAATCTTCTGGGAATTTTTATTACAAGTGCCTAGTAAGAAATAAAACAAGTGAGGTTCTAAAATTATGTTAGTTATTTTTCATTGCTATGAAAAAAGTCCACATAAGAGCAACTTCTGGAGGCGAGGGTTTGTTTTGGCTCTTGGATTGAACCTTGAGCCCGTCATAGCAGGGACAGTGTGCCGTGGCTGTAGCTGTAGTGGCTGAGGAAAGAGTTAGCTGAGCACAGTGTATCCATAGTCAGAAAGCAGGGAGAGATGAAAGCTGGTGCTCCCCTCGCTCTCTCCCTTTAGTTCAGTCTGGAACCCTGGGGCCATCGGATGGTATTGCTAACACTCAGAGTAGGTCTTCTTTCCTCAGTTAAACCTCTCTAGAAAGATCCACCCAGACAGGCCCAGAGGTGCCGCTCCTGGGTGATTCTAAATGCAGTCGAGCTGACAGAAATGAACCCACCCTGAGCTGCACCTCTGAGCAGAGGTTCTCAAATGTAACAGCTCCAGAGCTGCCTGCAGGCTTGCTGAAACAGCCTTGCCAGGCACCACCCTGGAGCTTCTGGTTTGGTGGACATGGGGACCAGAGGCCAGCGCCCCAGGGAAGTCGGTATTTCTTACAAGTTCTCAAGAGATGCTGTTCCCTTTGAGCCTGGGACCATGCTTTAGGAATCCCAATGAAAACAACCTGTTGAGCTGTGTTCAGTGAGGTTTTCCAAAGAGCGTTTGTGTGGTACATCTTGCAAGGCCATGTTTTATAGACTCCCACTTGGGAACCAAAACCCGTAAGGGTCACAGGAGAACCTTTTCCTGAGTGATAGTAAATGGAGCCCTCATGGCTCCTGGCTGTCTACTCCTGAGCTGGAGAGCACCAGGAAGGCCCATTCCCAGGGGTCACTGGCTCTGACCTCTGACTCCTATCCAATTCCACTAACTTTTCCTTCATGGGATTCTGACAAATTTATAGACATGTCCCAAGGTGGGTGAAGGGAAATCTTTTAATTAGAGGAGTGACTAATTGTACTGGGCTCTTCAATGCGCGCGCGCGCGCACACACACACACACACACACACACACACACACACACACACACACACGGTAACTGGAGGAACAAAGGGAGCTGAAATGAACATCTAGGGGTGAGGAAGGGAAGAGATCTAATTAGAATCCTTTGAAGGCACTGGGTTTTTTTTAAAAAAAATCAGAATGAATGAATGAATGAATGAATGAATGAACCAGCTGACTATGTAGAGAGAAAGTAGAGCATCATGCCACAGTTCCAAAGTGCCAGGATGCAGGCACAACACCAGTGTTTAAGAAAGGGCTAGTGTGCTTTTCTGTCTCTGTGGAGGAGCTGAAATCCTGCATATTGAGCAATTCTTGATTTATATGCTCCAAACACAAGTGGCAAGGGCAGTTTTCAGGATTGCTTTGAGGATTTGCTCAAATGTTTCAAACAAATTCCAAACAGGGATGGTCTCTTGGACACAGGTCACCTGCTATATCTCCCGTTCCCAGTGGCCCTGAGTCAGCTTTCTGATAGAAGGTCCAATTGGTGGCATCTGAGCTGTCCTGGTCACCTCCACAGGAAGCACACTGGCTCAGAAGTGCAAGTGACCTCCTTAGAAGATCTTAAATGGATTAGCAAGAAGAGTGGCACCCTTGCCTTGGCAGGATGGGATTCCAGCTCATTGATGCTGGAATGTATGCTTAATGTATTTGAATTTGTCTTTACAAGGGCCCTACAGACTTTGTGGATACATTTTACGTTAGTTTCTGAGCTCAGGGTTTGTCAGCTGTCCACACTTAGACCTGATACTCATGCGTCAAGTGGGCGTAGGAGACAAGGTACTTAGCTGGCTTCCACCCTTCAGCCCTAGGTCAGCAGCCATATTTGTCCTGGGATCCAGGCTTCAAGCTGTCCCCTCAACGTACCAACTTCATGCAACTATCTCAGGTCAAGTCCTCTTTTTGCAGAAGGCAGAGGACCTAAATGCCTCTTCTCTCCAAGGGCCTTTGTAACTCCCGCTGATGGGGTAAGGCACAGCCCTGAGCAACCATTAGTTTCAATTCTCACCTCTAATTCCTTCATGTGTGATGTCTGAAGAGCTCTCTTTCCATGTATCTTATTCTTGTGTCTTTAATTGACTGTTGTCATTTCACCCAGCATCTCGGTGTATTTTGGAAAAGACAAGACTAGAAATAGGTGCTGACCACACAACAACCCCATGAGTGATACTATTATCATCATTCTCACTTAACCAATGTAGCAGCAAAGAATTAGAAAGATTTTTTTTTCTCTCCAAGTTCCGAACAGAAATCCTAAGAAAGTAATGAAGAGTGTGTGCTATTCAACCAGTTACCCCAGAACCCCAGACTCAGTCTACGTGGACTCTCTCCTGATCCCTCATTTCACCTCCTTGTCCATCTCATTTTGTGACTCACATAAGCCCCAAGGCAAACTGATTGCTCTGACCAACCCACGTTTATACCATTGCTACGGACCCCTGCATTGTTCAGGCATCTCGGCCTTGCTGTCCGTACCAGGTCTGCCTTCTCAGTCAGTGATCCCTCTCTCTACCTCTTGGCCCTCTCTCTATGGCAAGTGCTGAGTAGGAGCCGGGTACAGAGGGGAGGGAGAACAAGAGAGAAGCTTCACACAAGACACCATGAGGGCAGAGTGGGAGGAGTCTAAAGCAGAGCCGAGGGTGGAGCCTGAGCTGACAGAGCACCTGAGACAGGGACACAGAGGGTATGTTTGGGGCTGGTGTGGGAGAGGGGAAGCACTGCTGAGCCCACAGTGAATTTGAAGTGCCTGCAGAATCTCCAGGTGGGGCTGTCGGGGATAATCTGATCTGGTGAGCCCACTGTCCAACCGCCGCCGCGTCTCTGCTCGTGGTCCTGGTGTGATCCAGTGTGATGTACAAACACGGCCATTGTATGAAATGAAAGGACAGGAAACGAAACATTGTAGCCCATGGTGGCCGGAGTGTCACCTCGGACTCCCAAAGTCTACAAGCTCCTTGTGATAGGAAGCCATGTCATTTCTTTCATTCTCTTTTCCAAAGATCCCTAGAGCAGAATTGATCCTCCTCCTTTGACAGGGGATTGGATAGCCTAAGCAAGCACATGGAAAGCTGCTTCCAAATGGAGAGCACGTTCCAAGATCGATTGTTGTTTTGAATGCCACCCCCCCCCACCCAGAGAACTCCAGACTTCCTGTTGCCTGCACAATAAAGGCAACTCAGATTCTCAGTCCTCCAGCCCCAAAGGATGCTTGCAGCCTCCTCTCACAATCCAACCTCTCTCAAACACATTCTGTCCTACCCAAACCTGCACCAGTGTCTGCTGCCTCCCATCTCCCTAATACATATCACACACACACACACACACACACACACACACACACACACACACACACACATGGACTTACCTGGCACGCTGCACAAACCTAGGATGACTATGAATTCCAGGTTGTTAGAAGCCTTTTATCAATGCCTCAGTTGGACTGGAAGTTCCAGCTAGGTTTGGGGGTTGTTTTTCACAAAATATGCTTATGTTCTTTGCAAGTCTCTACAGAAATGATGGAAAAAATTAGACTCCATATGCTGCCAAACTGATGCCTCCAACGGTGGGAAAAAATGACCAATTAAAGGAATAAGGGGTTTCTGCTTCATTTGCTTGAAATTTATTCTACTTTCTGTGCCCAATGAAACCTTAACAGTCCTGCAGTATTCACCCTAAATTCCACTTCCTCCCAGCTGGAAAGATCTCTCCATTCTCTGGAACCTTGAAGTGCTCTGCACCTGAGTTACAACACTTATTTAAATCCCCATTAGATTGGAATATTTTCGTATGTGGTCCCATCACTCCTCCTCCTCTCTCCCCCTCCCCGTTAGATTGAAACTCCCGAAGGCAAAGAATCCATCTCAGGAGCTCTGCTGTCCCTTGCAACCTCAATAGACATAGTAATTGACCCAGTACTTGGCAAATCAATATGTCACGTGCTGAAGAGCTGCCTTAAAAATACCCGATTTAATGGAGAAACTAAGTCAGAACTTCCAACCTGGAGGTGGTATTTGAATCAGGCTGTCAGCAGCTGTGAAGAGGATCTTCCAGAGTCATAGTCTTCCTCAGTGTGTGTCTCTGAATCTCTGGCCACTTTTTCACTCATGGTCTAAAGAGTAGCTACAGCCATCTAACATAGAATCCCACCTGCAGGTGTTCTGAGAAGGAGGTGGCTTTGTCTAGGTCATGCCTTGGTATCTACTCAGGGGCACTATGGGACAGGTGTCAAGCTAGTTAGGTTTGACAGTGATTCACAAGTGGCTAAGAATTCAAGTTCGTCTCTCCCCCAAGGAAAGGTCACTTTGCCTAGTTTCCTTGTCTTGGTTGACCTATGTAGCAAAGCTTCTATTTCTGCTGCCTCCTGGCTCGATCATTTTTCAATTACAGTTTGTCCCTGCCGTTCTAGCTGAGGGTCAATGTGGGTCTCTTCCTGATCATAGATTCACATTTATGAAACTCTAATTAGGCACTTCCTTCAGCTGCTGACATAGCTCATTGGGACACGTCTGCAGCCGTAAGCTTAGTATGAACTAAAAGACTGTTTGGGTGCCCAATTAAGAGCTCATGAGCACAGCTCTGCTCACTCCTCTGAGTCTTGGCTGCTCCTCACATAGGTAGTAGTCTCTGTTTTGATTTGAGAACACATAACCCATACCATCTTTTGTGATTCATTACAAAAATGAGACAAGATGGGTTCTTTCACAAATGGTACAACACAGGGACCTTCTCAAATTCTCTGGGTAAAAGAATAAAGAGTTATAATCTTTAGCTGGAAAAAAATCACTGTATGTATCAAGAACATTAAAAATAGCTATAATATTTGAGCTATTTAATATCCTTCCAGGAATCTTTCCTAAGGATATATTCAGAAATGCAGGCAAATATTTATGCCCAAGAAATTGATTATAGTATCATTTGTAATTGCTGTTATAAAATTAATCCAATAATGAGAGAATAGTTAGGTATATTATAGGATATCCATAGTCACATCACATGACCACATTGGATTTTCAATGCCAACATTAACTGATACACGCAAACTTTCAAATCATTAAACTGTGTGATCCAAACAGGGTGTTCATGGCTGTTGTTTCTCGGGATGCTTATACAAACACTGTAAATAGAAATGTTCCCATCTCCAAGGTTGAAAACATATTATAGGCATATTCTTTAAGGCTGCTTAGAGCCATAGATATGCTAATAAAGGTGAGAAAGCCTCTGAGGCCCAGCTAAGGACATGAGCTCCCTGTATTATGAGAGGCATCATGGAAGCTGCCTCTCAATGAAGCACAATTCAACAAAACTGTAGGAAAAGTATCTAGAAAAAAACTACCATATTGGGAAGGGCTCTGATGCTCTTAAGATGTGAAATGGTTCTTACTTTTCCTGGAAATGTTTTCTGTTGTCTTTTGCAAAGGCTGAGTGTTGAGAAATAAGGCCAGAGGACCATTCTGCTTCATCTTCAGCAGTCACAGAGTGTGGTATGATTGGCTGAAGCACATGGGCTCAACCTGCCATCTGCACAGAGAGGGTGACTGCTGTGACGGTAGTGGTGGGACCCAGGACAGGGAGTCCTCATGTGCTACTTACATGGCTATCCCTGATGGCTTAATTTCCATGGGGGAGGAAGCATGTCCAGGAATACTTGACTGTCACCCTGGACCTAGCCAGAAGCTTCCAGATATGTCTTGGAATAGCTCCAGGATGTAAACCATTTCTAGGTTTCTGCTGCTGCCTGGCTATCTTTGACTCCAACTCCAAGCATATGCTGCATTGAGATCCTTTGGGTTTGGTGCTTCATTCAAATGTTCCCCTTCCAACACCCCTAAGCTCTCAGTTCCCCCTGTGTACCACCCCTGTGACCTGGCATCAACCCTCTAATCATAGGCTCAATCCCAAACCTCTGCAGCCGGATATGGTCTGATCCAGGATATCAATAAGGTAGGGAGTGTAAACTGATTCAGGGATCTCACTGAATTCAACAAGACATTAGAGTGAGCCTCCTGGACCCTTCCTGCTTGCCTACAAAAGTCCCTAAAATATTCATCAGGGTTTATCAGACTAATAGGCTTCAAAAGGAGTAATTTTCTGAGATATGAGATGGGACAATATAAAAAGAACATTAAGGAAGAAATTCTTATTCCAAAATGAAAGGGAAAAGATCATTTAGCATCCCTGTTGGTGTTATCTATTCATGAGAAACAGCACATTTAATCCAGTGCAGGATGGAGGGAGGGCTTTGATGCCCTCACCTTGGGGTCACCTTCATGTAGAACTCATCAGCCTCCCCTGCCATCTGTGGCAGGGGTGATGGAGAGTGAATGATACAGATGAGAGACACTTCAGAGGATCCCACGGGGTGCAGAGGGAGCGGAGGAGACTGAACACAAAGGAGAGAGTGAGCCCAGGCTTTCACAGAGGGAGGGCAGCACTATTCTCTAGTCCTGCTGCCTTTTCTGCTTCCTGCCTCCCTTCCCATGCTTTTGTTATAGATTGTACAGTGCGAGTCTGGTCTCTTGGGTCAGGAAATGTGGCTCCTCCTGTATCAGTTACTTTTACATCACTGTAACCAAATACCTAAAAGGAGGAGAGAGAACTACTTTTGCTCATTGTTTCAGAGATATCAGTAACAGAGAGGGAATGGCAGAGTAGAGCCATCCTTGGTAGGCAGGAAACACAGAAAGAACACAGGAAATGTCCAGGGAGAGATACAGTCCCAAAGACACCCTCCTAGTAACCTGTTTCTCCAGCTAGGCCCTACATCCCTAGCTTTCACCACCTCCTGGTAATATGGCCATATTATGAATCCACTAAGGGATTAACTAATTCATTAGGTCAGAGCCATATGGAGGCAATCACCCCTAGAAATGTCCTCATAGACACACCAGAGGTGTGCTTCGCTAATTCCCTATGTTTCTCTACCCAGTGAGGATGACAGTCAAAATCAACTGTCACACCACCCTCTCCCCCCACATTCTACTAATCCATTAATGCTGATACCCAGCCCTGAAAGAAAGAACAGGACCCTGGGTATGGTAGACTGTGGAAAGACATATGTGAAGAGTATCCAGCTCTCAGTACAGGCCAAAAGTTCCGTTTGTGGCCCTTCTCTGCCTCCCCAGGCACACCAAGGTGGAGGAAGGCAGAGTCCTGCTAGAAAGTCTGTCTCCCTTGGAATCTTTTCCTTGAATTAGAAAGGCCAGGCTACACCAGCTTCTCTGATGAGTCTTACCACAGAAGCAGTGGGATTAGCAGCTCCAATTCCTCAGGTTCCTGCTTCTTCCTCTTTCTGATTCCACCTTCTCTCTAACTGAATTTCAACTGCTCTGCCTTTTTCTTCTTCCATCGTCTGTGGTGGTATTGTGTTCCCCAAAATATTGTGCACCCTAATAAACTTATCTGGGGTCAGAGAACAGAACAGCCACTAGATACAGAGGCTAGAAAATGGTGGCACTCACACCTTTAATCCTAGCATTCCAGAGGCAGAAATCCATCTGGATCTCTGTGAGTTCAAGGCCACATTGGAAACAGCTAGGCATGGTGACACACGCCTTTAATCCCAGGCAGTGATGGCAGAAAGCAGACAGGTATATAAGGCATGAAGACCAGAAACTAGAAGCTTTTAGCTGGTTAAGCTTTCAGGTTTTGGAGCAGCAGTTCAGCTGAGATTCATTCTGGATAAGGACTCAGAGGTTTCCAGTCTGAGGAAATAGGATCAGCTGAGGAATTGGCGAGGTGAGGTAGCTGTGGCTTCTTCTGCTTCTCTGATCTTCCAGCATTCACCCCAATACCTGGATTCAGGTTTGATTTTATTAATAAGACTCTTTAAGATTCATGCTACAATCGTCCTTTCTTTTCTCCTCATTCATCTTAATCTTTAGCTTTCCTTTCGCTGAAGCACTACTCTTTGCCCAGCTCCATCTATCCCAGAACTTAGAAAAATGTTTTCAATTGCACTTTCTCTATATTGAAGAAGTAAGAGAAATTTCATCCAAAGAAATTTAAGCGGACACTCCTACCTGTCCATCAGGTAGCCTGACTAAGTAGGTGGTAATTATGTGAACAGGATGCCTTAAAGGTTCTGCATCCATGAATTCACCCAACTGAGGAATCGCTCCCATATTGAATATGAGTAGGCTCTCTTTTCTTGTTAGTCCCTAAGCAATACAGCCGAGCAATTATTTAAAGAATTTACATTGCATTGGGCATTATAAGTAACCTGGAGTTTATTTAAAGTACACAGGAGGATATGCATATGTTACCAGCAAATGCAATGCCATTTTACACAAAGAACTTGAGCATCTGCAGATTTTAAACTCAGATTGGCTCCTGGAGCCAATCCTGTGAACACTGAAGGGGGACTCTATTCAGCTAGTGTGATGACTGGATCCACTTGTAATTCTTCTTCTCATTGTGTTTGATAATGAGTTTGATAACCTTGATTATGATAGATGTCAAAATTATGTTAAGTCTTTGAGATAATAATTACTGACCCCAAAACATCTTCCTCTCCTTTCAGAATGAGATTTTAAAGGGCTGTTTGGTGTCACATTCTAGATTCAATTTTAAGTGTTGCTTCTCTCTCTATGTTCTTTTTCCCCATTAGATTTGTGACAAAGAGTGGCATTACTATGTCATCAATGTGGAGTTTCCTGTGGTTACCCTCTACATGGATGGAGCAACATATGAACCATACCTGGTGACCAACGATTGGCCCATTCATCCATCTCATATAGCCATGCAACTTTCTGTTGGCGCCTGTTGGCAAGGTAATCCCTAAGTGGAGCCCTCTTTATGCTCTGTGTTTTGTCCATGTGAGATACTGAGAGAGAAAAAGGAACAAGTAACCTGAATGCTAGCCAGAACAAAAGATGTTCTTTACTAGCAAAACAGCACTTATAAAAGTAAGCATCAATCTAGACACTAGCTCTAGGTAATAATGGAACACCTGGCTTGAGAATGGATTTTTATTTTAGCTCAACCTAGACAAGTTCATGGTTGCCTCTGAGTTACTAAGGCTATTTATTATTCTGGGATCCTAACTGGTTCCAAACTATGGCTACATATCTGAAGGGTTAAATGTAGTCTCTCTGATTGAAGTTGTCAATTGTCTCAAGGTTGCTTAGAAACCAAGGATCTCACTGTCAGTCAAGTGTCCAAACCCCTGGCATCTACATGCCCAGGTCTATGAGAAGCAAATTGTCCACAGGGCATGTCGTCATAGAGGCCATTCTCAGGGTATGCTCAACCCTCAGTGCTGAGCCTTGCCTCAGCCCTGTCCCTCACCTCTTAGGACAGAGGCTCTTGGTCACCACTGCCCATGGAGAGGTCCCTTTCTTCTACTTTACACATTCCTCTCTTCTAATCTCCCAGTCCAACCCTATTTCCACTTTGGAAGTAAACAAAGGAGCTTTCCATGCCAACAGCCTTTTGTTTTACTCAGCTCAGCTGGAGTCTGTTTCTGCTTCCTTAAGTCCTGGGATCCTTTGAATCCCACTGAGGGCAACCAGATGGGAAGGAGGGTGCTCCCAAGTAGGCAGATATCACTCTGAGGTAGGATCGAACCTTGTGTTGATGGAATCTATGAATGCTTCCCAGATTGGTAACTTTAGCCCTTCACCACTCGGTGGTGAGGGGAGAGGTGCACTTAATGTAGCCATCCCTCAGTATTTTCAAGAAATTGGTTCCCACATCTCCCAGGGACACCAAAGCCTTGCTCAAGCCCACTTAAGATGACATTGTTCCTGCATATAACCCCATACAGTCTCCTGTATACTTTAAATCTTCTTGATTATTTGTAGCCCATAATGCAGTATGGTGGGTAACCTTGTCAACTAACATTTGTTTGACTTTCTTTCCCAATTAACTAATATAATTAACACATACTAGTTACTATGTATTAATACATATATGTATTTATATTTATTAGTAGGACAAATAATCTGACATCACCACCACCACTATGCACTCCCCCAACACACACACACACACACACACACACACACACACACACACCACATAAAGCACTTCCATTAAGAAAGAAGAAATATTAGAAACATTCTAGCAGCCTTGGTCCATAGCAGTTATGAAATACCCTTTTGGCAGATGTGAGTGAGGGTAGTGACGGCAGAGAATATTCTTTGTGTCTCTTTAAGTCTGTTTACTGAGAGTTGTTTCCTTCATAGGCCACATCTAGAAAGGGTGCTATGATTCTATAAACGTCAGCTCAAATGGACATATGATTACAATTTATTTGAAAGTCACTTCACCCAAGTATATGTTTATAATATAGTAGGAAGAGTGAACGTTAAGTTGTTGTTCTAGTTTTAATGTGTTGCTGTGATAAACACACCATGGCCAGAAACAGCTTAGGAGAGGAAGGAGTTTACTCCACTTTACACTTTGATAACCCACCATTGAGAGAAGTCAGGGCAGGAACTCAAGGAAGGAAGCCAGAGGTAAGAACCATGGAGGAATGCTGCTTGCTGGCCCACTCTCCCAGCTCGCTCATCTAGTTTTCTTTTATGGTCCAGGCTTACCTGCCTAGGGATGGTGCCTCCCACGGAGACCTAAACCCTCCCACTCATAGACATGGCCACAATCTGATCTGGGCAGTTCCTCAGTTGAAGTTTTCTCTTTCTAGGTGACTGTTTTGTATAGTTGAAGTTTTCCTGTGTCCCACCTGGCCTGTGGTCAGGACAAATCTCTCTCAGCTGCCAGTCCTGCAGCCACTTGGACCCAAGTAAACACACAGAGGCTTACATTAATTAAACTGTATGGCCTAATGGCTCAGGCTTCTTGCTAGCTAGATCTTACATCTTAAAACAATCCATTTCTATAAATCTGTACCTTGCCACATGACTTGTGGCTTAACAGTATCTTTATATCTTGCTTCTCATCACAGTAGCAGCTGGCAGCGTCTCCCAACTCAGCCTTCCACTTCCCAGAATTCTCCTCTCTGCTTATCCTGCCTATACTATACTTCCTGCCTGGCTACTGGCCAATCAGCATTTTATTTATTAATCAATCAGAGCAACACATTCACAGCATACAGAAAGACATCCCCAGCAATTTTGTGACAAGTTGACAACCAACCAGGATAGATGGTCATCTGCATTTTGGTTCTTTTTCCAGACATGTGCTAGGACGCTCTTCCTTGATGGATGAGGTCTTGAGTCTTTCTCTGTCTACTTTACTGAGGGGAAGTCCTTAATATTAGTCCCTGGTGGGCACTACAGGAACTGATATGTGCTGATGCAGGTGCTACAAACGTTTTATTCTCTGTAACCTTATCATTGCAAAATACAAAAACCTGCCCTCCTCTTACTAACCAGCTACATATGTCCTTAATTCTCCAGGAAGCAACAGAAAGAGAGCAGCCTGTGAGTCAGAAAACTTAGAGTTTGAGTTATATCCCAGCCTCATCCCTTGATGGCTATGTTTACACAGGATCCTAATTCCTCTGTGTCCCACAGGACCATTCTCTCTGAGATATTTGCTTTTTTTGACATTTTTTTCTAGTTTTTGCATGTGAAAAAAGATATGATAGTTGTCTGTGTCTGCCTTATTTTTCTTACCATGATCTTCAGTTCTATCCATTTTCCTTCATATAGCATGATTTCATTCCTCATTGTCCTGAATAATACTACTGTGTGTGTGTGTGTGTGTGTGTGTGTGTGTGTGTGTGTGTGTGTGTGTTCCTTATATAGTTCATCTATTAATAGGCACCTAGGTAAATTCTGTCTCTTAATTATTGTAAGTAGTGCTAAAACAAACACAGGTTTGCAAATTTGTGTATTGACTTAAGCTTCTCCAGATACATATATACCAGAGTAGTACAGCTGGGTTATAAAATTTAATTTGCTTTTCTCTGAAGGCTAAAGCTATTGAGCACTTTTCATATATTTGTCAGCCATTTGTAGTATTTCTTTTGAGCAGTATCTCTTCAGATCAGTTGACAATGTTTGATGAAATTATTTGTTCTTTTGTGTTCTTTATATATTCTGGATATTGATCCCCTGTCAAATGGGTAGCTAGCAAAGATTTTCCTTTGTGTAGGTTCTCACTTTATTGTTTTTTTTTTCTTTTGCTGTACAGAAGCTTTTTAATTTGATGTGATCTTGTTTGTCAGTTCTGGCTTCTGTTTGCTGGGCTAGTAGAGTCTTCTTCAGGGAATCATTGCCTGTTCCAATATCTTGAATATTTCTAGTGTGTTTTCTTCTAGAGGTTTCAGAGTTTTGATCCATTTTGGTTGATTATTTTAAATATATAATGAGCAATAATGGAGAGTCTGGGTTTAATTTACTGCATGAAGATGTCTCCTTTCCAGCACTGTTTGTTGAGCTGGCTGTCCTTTCTCAATTGATGCTTTCGGCACTTTTACTGAGAATCGGATGGGTCTTGGTGGCTGGGTTTATCTCTAGGTCCTGTGTCGTGTTCCCTTGGCCCACATGTCTGGTTTCATACCATCTCCGTGCTGTTTTGTTCCTGGGCCTCGGATAGGATTTGAAACCAAGCACAGTGATGACGTCAGCCTCATCTTTGCTCTCTTTGCTCCTGAGTTTCTAAACTCTCACTTATCACATAAGAATGAAGCCTGCCTCCCAAGGTTCCATGAGGAATGTGTGTGCCTGGCATGTTTCATGTGAATGAATGTGTCCCTTTAACATACCTCTGTTCTTCCTCCACTTTCCTTTCTGTTCCTTTCATCTAAATCTGACACAATAGACCATCGACAAGAGTTAGGCCTGCTCTAACACCCGTGGCCCCAGCTCTCCTAAGGTCCCCTGCATTTACTAACTTTCCTCACCTCCCCTAGGGCTAGCCCTTATACACAGACCTTGCCTTCCCAAGGCCCATGCGTAAGTAAAAAAGAGAACAACATCAGAAGGAAAAATTTGGAAACAGGGATAGAAATTCAGTCAGGGATATAATCATGCTGTTTGTGGGGACCTGGAGAAAACTTGGGTACTTTCCCAAGAGGAATGACATCTGTGAAATTTTTTCCCAAAACCTTAATCTTTAAAATATAAAATGAGTAAGACCTCACAAAGAAGGGAGGGGAGGGGACAGCGGGAGGCATGAGCATGCTCAGATCTCCCTAGCACTGGCCCAGGAAGGATGGGGGAGGGTGGAAGAAAGGATTTGAAACTGAGTCTTTGGATACCATGCTGCCTGCCTGGTTAAAGAATTTGGATTCCCATGAATCCCTACGTTCTTCTGGGAGCCCCGTTCCTGTCTGCATATGACATATCAAAAGACCTTCCAATGAGATGCAGTGCTGTGAAATTGATGGCCTGTGGAGCAGACTCATCTCCACGTTTCTCATCCTTTACTGTCTGCGTACACACATAGTGCAAAGCCCTGTGTGCGCCCCTCTAATTGCCTTGGGCTTACAAATGTGGGGAGCTTTTCTGGTGCTTCTGAGGTTGACTAGGGAACTTGTTCTCATTTGTGAAATTTCCAGTTGGGGTCGGACAAAGTGAATAGAAAATGATTTCATGGATGCTGCGTGTTGGGTTCTCCTGGGAGCCGGCTCCAGCACCATTGCTGGTCTGTGTTCTGCAAACCCAATTAGCCTACTGTGTCCTGTTAGTGAATCTGAAAGCCATGCAATCAGCGGAACTTCATTTTCATTGGGATTTTTCCAGTAATTAAAAAAATGAGACTTCATTTACACTTAAGAAACGTTGCCAGTGAGGCCTAGTGCATGCAGTATCACATAATTGCAAGGAACGTCTTCGAATCCTTCATTTGCATTAACAAATTCCAAAGAGCATGGCACTGGCTCTGGAGAGGGCTTCCTGGCTGTGTCACCTCTTGATATATAGCATCACAATGGTGAAAGCATATGCAAGCAGAAAAGATGCTGTGGGTGGGGGTGCGGGGGTGGTGGAATCCTCCAATCCAAAGCACTGGAAGAGGTCAGTCTTGTGATTACCACCAGGTCTCAGTTTCTAAATATCCAACTACCTCTCAACATTGTCACTCTGGGAACCAAGCCACCAATCTGTGAACCTAGGGATGACAAATTCAAATGACAGCAGGACATAGCAAGGTAGATCATTTAAAGACGAGGTTAATCTTTTTTCCTTAGGTTTTCACTTGTAAGAACAAAACTGAGTAAATTGAGTTCAAGTCCAAATACTATGAAAAATCAGATAGGGCCATCTGCTCAGCTCCTGGACATCTACATTAGACCTAACTATCCAGGTTCTGTAGGCTACTTGTGCAGGGAAGTAGATCAGATGGCTGCCAATTCATGACAGTGTCTTACAGTGTCTTGAGGTTTCTAGAAGATGCCACAGACTGCAGCAGTCCAGGGCGCTTAACCTGTGCTAGACTAGTGTCCCTGAGTTCCCTCTGTGTGTCAGACATCTGAGCAGTGACTCTTTCAGTCAAGTGGCTACATGTAGGAAGAGTTTTAGAGGCACATTCAGGTAAGCATCACGCTGCCCCTTGTCTGATCCCCATTTTTCTTGATGTATTTCAGCACAGGGGTCAGTACTTGTGGTTCTCTTCCTCGTGATCACTGACTCCTGTCTCTACCCAGAGGTTCTTCTCCAGTGTAGGGAATCTTGACCTTTCTAGAGTATCCAGCCCCTCTCCACATCCCTTAGGATACCACTGATCTTGGATAAGGAAGACTTCCATTCTATCCCAGGCCTTATCTTTGCTGAGTCCTATCCCCTACTTAACAAGATAGCGGGAGATACAGAAGAAAATTTGTCCAAAAACTGGAGGCTGAATAGGGCACAAACAAAACACTCATTGGAGTTTTGAAGGGAAGGCAAAGCAAAGAATGGCCTCAAGGGGATCAAAAGGCAGACATAGCTCAAGGGCTGTAATCTCTGCCATATGAGCCTCACACAGTGCAACTGCAGCCATGTGGGGCCCTGAGGTTTGTTGTACATTTTCAGGTCATTTTTTTTCCTGCCAGACTCTAGCATTGGTGCAGAGATTTGGACTACATTCCTCCACTTAATGAGCTTGGTCTAATTTAGTACAAATTTCTCTTAATAAAGTCTGTGTTCGAGTTTGTCTCCATCCCTCGGGTCTCTGCTTCTG
>CABHPR010126390.1:0-17319 GCA_902168415.1 Peromyscus melanophrys | reverse complement strand
AGTAAAAACGGATTAGCTAAAATATATTTGCTATGGTGCTATGGAAGAGCTATGGCCCTAAGAGGTGCTGCCCCAGAGGGAGGCTGGGTCCCTCAAGTATGAAACAGAAAACTCGATGCTTCTTCGTCCTTTTGCCTGACATCCGCCTGAGTCACTCCGAAGACAGTTCTCAGCAGCTGAGAGAAAGTATTAACTGTCCTTTGGATTTTCCCTTTTTTCAAACTTTCATGTTTGTGCTTTGGTTTAAGATTGTGAAATTAAGTGGAAAATCATACAACTGGACTGTGACAGCTTCAACAACTTGGACTGTGTGCTCTTGGGTTTTAGGCTTTTGTCTTTTGTCTTACGCCTTTGGAAGGCTTCTGTTCCATTCCGTTTCGCTTTATACCCTCATTCTGGAAGAACTAAGTGTGCTCTATTGCTGCTCTGACTCGCCGCCCCTATTTTACCCGAGTTTCTGTAGGAATGGTGACCCAAGAAGCGAAGAATTTGACCCCAGAACATAGCAAGGGGATGAGAGAACTGACTCCGACCACAGAATTAGTGGCCTGTGGGTCCAGGGCAAGGGTGGGTTGTGACAGTTTCTGGGCCACAGCTGGGCCTCACATGTGGCAGTGTCCCACTGCTCTGAGTAGTGGAGGCAGAAGGATGAGAGGGCCGGACCTCGGGGCCTCCTGCAGGGCTGGTGCTTCCCATGTGTTGTCTTGATTGCTACTTCACCTGCCTTGGACACAAGGCACTTATGCGCTCATTATCCAGATGAGGAACCAGACTCCTGGCGAACTGCAGTGATACACCCAAAAACATAGATTTTCTGTTCTGACTTCGGTCAGTTCCTAAACGGTTCATTGTGTGATTCCTGATTTATGGGGTCTATGAAATCTTGGACAGTTCTTATCTGTGTGAGCCCCTCCTGGCTCCAGAGGCTCTCAGGAGACACCTACTGGCTCTCGAGGCTCTGGGGGGACATCTGAGAGATGCATCTAGTGTGAAGGTTATAACTCAGGCCTTGGCTTTTCCATTGAACTAACAGCTGGGCATCTGGTCAAGTGTTTTTGTTGTTTGTCTTCTTTTGTTTTTGGTTTTGGTTTTTCTCTGTGTAACCACTCTGGCTGTACTGGAACTCGCTTTGTAGACTAGGCTGGCCTCTAACTTACAGAGATCTGCCTGCCTCTGCCTCCCAAGTGCTGGGATTAAAGGTGTGCACCCCCACCACTGGCCTCTGGTCAAGTTTTCATGCTTTTGTACTTCAGTTTCCTCATTGATGGCATGGACAGAATATGTGCTTTCCAAGGATTGCTGTGACAAAGAAATGATATACAGAAGACAGTGCTGTGATTATGCTAACCTGCCTCCTGTTATCTAGTGTCTCCTCACCTAGTATAAGAGTCTCCTCCTGAAGCTGTCAGAAGGACCACGGAAGGAGAGGGTTAGAGAAAAAAACAGGTCTTGGGAGCTGAACAGATCTGAATGTCTATTATCCAGAACAAGACCAGCTCTGCTCTTGCTTCTCATCGAAGAATCCAGTGAAGACATCACCCACTGAGCCTCAGGCCTGCGTTCCAGGCACTGTCCTGGCAGTGCAGGGGTAAAGCTCAGGCCTCTTTTCCAGAGTTGAGTCAGATATAAGAAGGGTTATCTTAATGAAAGAGCCAGAACTCTAAGGACGAGTTAGTATTAACAGGAAAGTAGATCTTTTTGTTACTCTTCTAGATAAATATTAGTGATAGCTCAGGACTCAGGTGAGTGGTTGGTTTATACACTGCCTAAGATTCACTGCAATTATGCTGCTTAGATTATACCTACACAACACTGCATCAGTTTAATACTTTTAACTATGGACCAATTTTATTCCTCCATAACTTCTTTCAACAGTTGTATGTCCTCCATGTGAAACACAGTGTTTCACTAGATATTCAAACATAAAGAGG
Organism: Peromyscus melanophrys; assembly: GCA_902168415.1. Taxonomy (NCBI): domain Eukaryota; kingdom Metazoa; phylum Chordata; class Mammalia; order Rodentia; family Cricetidae; genus Peromyscus; species Peromyscus melanophrys. The sequence continues at coordinate 15,388 of CABHPR010126390.1, read as the reverse complement.
CCTACAGAGTTCCTGCCTTCAAGCCCTACATGGTCCTGATGTAGAGGCAAGCAATCAAACAAGAAGACACAAAGTATAGGGAAGGGTCAGGCCATCAAGGGGGCAGCAACAGTCCCACAGAATCCTGACTAACTTGAGAGCGGTCAGTCTGTCCAAGGGGCTCCACCAGGGGCTGTGGTTTTCCTGTGCTCATTAGCTGTAGGCATCTGTCAGCTGATGTGGCAGTGGACAGGTCCCTTCTCAGACATTTTGCTCCAGAGAGAGCAGGAACAATCATCCCTGCTTCACCTTCCAATCCTCACAAAGATGATGCGAAGGGGTTCTAGACACAGAAGAACAAGAAGAATGACAAATAAGGAAAAAGGTACCAGAAAAAGGTGCCATTCTCATTGCGTCTTCCATTGAGCATTACACTGAGAACCTCAGAATGCACTACACTTCCATCATTCATTTCTCACAACAGCTCTACGGGGTCTGCATTGAGGATGTGCCCACCACAGTAAGGAAAGAACTGGGGTCATTCATAAACCTGGCAATGGCAGAAATAAGACTTGAACCCAAGGATATATAATCAGTCATCTCTTTACATTTAAAATGACATATATTTATTTATTTGTATGTGCATATGTGCACACATGCATCACAGTGTATGTGGGAGGAGTCAGTTCTTTCTTCCTACCTTCTGGATCCCAGGGACTGAGCTAAGGTCACCAGGCTTGGTGGCAAGCATTGTTGCCAGCTGAGACATCTTGCCAGCCCTGGTAATTTCTCATTAAGGCTATTTTCTCCTTCTTTTTCTTTTTAAATCCCTCCCCCCACCCCACCCAACCCCCCGAAGAACAAGAGTGAGAGACACTCTTCCGAGAAAGGGCCTCTGGATAGAATGAACACAGAGGTCCTTGTAGGAGTTATCAATGGCAAGAGGAACATGAGGAAATAAGCGGCGTGCCTCAGTCTCTCTCACCTGCTCAGACCCTGTCCCGGCTTTTGTCCAGCCACAGGCCAGTGCCCACACCTTTGTGTCTTCTGTTCTGCAGCTCCAGGACTTTGGGTCAGCCTGCTCATTTCTATCCCCTCTCTGCTTCTTTCAGTCAGAATTCTTAGTACTCCATCTGTGTCTGGCACTCAGTCTTGGTGATGTTGCCTGGGAGAACAGTTCTCCCAGACCCTTTCATTGTAAGGAGTGCAACAAAGGCTAACAGAAGGGAGCAGAGCACATGCCCGTCAGTATCTCCACAAGATGGCCAGCGTCTTGTTACTTGGCTACCTACGGGCATCTTATCAATCCTCCCTGGTCACATCTGTGAAATGCATCTCAGGATGGGGGTGAACATTCAAGAGAGTTGTATGCTTGGAAACCCATCACCAAAGGAAGTGCTCTGTCCCCTGAAGTCCACACACTGAAGACCTCCGATGACACTTTATTTGAAGACAGCAGTTTTAAAAAGGTAATTAAGTCAAAATGAGGTCACAAGAGTAGGGTCTGGTTGGGAAGCAGTCTCTGGGGCTTTGTCCTTGAAAGATACACCTTCATTGACTAGTGAGATAGCTTAGTGGTTAAAGGCACCCCAGCTCTTGCAGAGGACCAGGGTTGAATTCCCAGCATCAAACAGGGCAACTTACAGCTACCTGTAACTGCAGTTCCAGGGGATCTGACGCCCTCTTCTGGCCACAATGGACACAAGCATGCATATTCTTACACATAAAATAAAAACAAATCCTTTTTTTTTTAATGAAAGAAATAAAAAGAAAAAAAGAAGAAAGCAAGAAAGGAAGGAAGGGGGCTGGAGCGATTGGCTTAGAGGTTAAGAGCACTGGTTGCTCTTTCCAGAGGTCTTGAGTTCAATTCCCAGCAACCACATGGTGGCTCACAACCATCTATGATGAGATCTGGTGTGCTCTTCTGGCCTGCAAGGACACATGCAGACAGAACACTGTATATATAATAAATAAATAAATCTTAAAAAAAAGAAGGAAGGAAGACCTTTTCTCTTGCCCCTCTGGTTGCTCTTTCTTCTTCCTCGGAAGCTATGTATCAGCCAGACGGCCCTGCTCTACCATGCCCTTCATTGTGAACAGTTTCTTCCCACAGGCCCAGAAACAACACAACCAGCAACCATGGACTGAAAACCCTGAAACTGGGAACCAAAGTAAATCTCTCCTCCTTTGGGTTGTTCACATCACACACTCAAAAGTCCAGGCCCGGAGGCCACACCTCAGCTTGCTGACCTAATCTCTCCTCCTTTGGGTTGCTTACATCGCACACTCAAAGGTCCAGGACTGGAGGCCACACCTCAGCTTGCTGACCTAATCTCTCCTCCTTTGGGTTGCTTACATCGCACACTCAAAGGTCCAGGACTGGAGGTCACACCTCAGCTTGCTGACCTGAGTTCAGCACAGATATAAGTGAATCTGAAAGGTTAAATGACGGCCTGAGGCTTTGGTTCTGTTGCCCACGTATATATTAACTAGTCTCGGAGCTGTTGTGATGCTTTTCCCCAGGTCTTGCATCATGCAGGTGCCTTTATCTCTCCCATAGCCACCTTTACTGTCTTGCACTAACAAACCAAAGAAATCCAAATAAAGGGTCAGACCTCTGACTTTTTAAAAAGCATACAAGGGACTCTGATATTTCTATCAGTATAAACACCCTTTAAGGGAAGATAAAGTCTCTTAAGTTGGGATTTACTTTTCTTGTGAATTCTAGATTTTTTTTCCATTTCTACATTAACAGTTTTAAAGCATCAGTAATAAGAACCATGAACTCTGCTAGTAGAGATCTTGGATCCTTTCATAAGCAGACCAACCCTGAAGCAAACGTGAAGCTGTGTGTTACACACACACACACACACACACACACACACACACACACACACACACACCCAGCTTCCTTTCCATTTTATTATATCCTGAGATGCTTAACCTGGGCCTGTTATTTAATCTCTTCCTCTCACATGGAGGAGATCCCATAGCACAGTACAGTGGCTGCTGTTTTAACCTCAGTAGCTTCTGTACTTGATTTCTTGGACTTGCTTCTAAGTTCCTAAATTAATAATACCAGAAAGTTTCCAGTTGTATATTAAGATTTGGGAAGATTTTTGTGTGAATGATCAACTACTTAGCACACATTTAATCCCAAGGAAGGAAACCTTAACGGTTGCAGACTCAAGTATAGTAGAAAGACCAGGAAGCCTGGCGATGTGGACAAGCTCTTGCTTTGCCCTTTACTAACTGTAGAATCCTGTACAGATCACTTGATTTTATGGAGTCTCCTTGTCTGTGATTTATCTATGCCCTTGCAGGAGAGTTGTGAGGGTTAAGAAACATCACGTATGTAATTTTAGCATTTGGGAGGATGGGAACTTGGAGGATCATAAGTTCAAGGCCAGCCTGGACTAGATAGCAAGACCATATCACAAAAATAAAAATTTCAAGTCGCATATGATTAGCGTTGCTGTGAAAAACTTCTGGCATTGCCAGCTCGCCAAAGGAGATGTCTGAGGTTCTCCAGGAGGCACCCCCTGAAGCTACTCTAATTGTATTGATTAAGTGCCTCCATCGATCACAGTTATTGATTTTATTCATCTACGAACACTTGCTCTCTAGTTACCTTAAATTCCTCTTGCCACCCATCTGCTCCTCCTGCTTCTAATTAAAAATTGGAAGTTGCACGAAAATTCGACAGGAACGGTTTCTATGAAATGTTTTCCCCAGAGGAGCAGATTGCGCTGCTCGTGGAGTCAGCTCCCAAACTAATTTAACTCTCAGCCCTAGCCTTCGCACAGAAATGTGGAAAGCAAAAATGGAGCCATGCGGAGCCACGCCAGTTGGACCACCTCGTGCTTCTGACTCATTTCAGAACTATTATCCTGTCATTAGAAACATCCCCTCTGCACCCTTCTCAGAATTTTTGCAAGGAGATGCGATCAGAAATTCAAGGTTAGAGGGAAGGTGTGCACTAAAATCGTGATCAGGCTAAAAGACAAGGTAACACTGCGCATTCAGAGGCGCCGTGGTCACGTGGCCGAAGGGAAGCAATAGCAGGGGGGAAACCTATATATCTCAAGTGAGGTAGATTTGTACTAAAAAAATAGCCCTTGCTGATCAAACATTTAATATGTATATTATCATCTAATATGTGTGGTATAATTGTTGTATTATTCAAGGTAGGTTAATTGCTGTAAAAAACAAAAATCCAAAAATTTCAGTGACTTACTAGTATAGTAGCTGATTTTTGTTTTGTTTTGTTTTGTTTTTTTGCGACAGGGTTTCTCTGGAAAGCTCTGGCTGTCCTGGAACTCGCTTTGTAGATCAGGCTGACCTCGAACTCACAGAAATAAGCCTGACTCTGCCTCCCAAGTCCTGGGGTTAAAGGCATAATCCACCACAGCCTAGCTGTAGCTGATTTCTTGTAACATAGTATGAGCAAGGGAAGGAGAGAAACTCAGGTTGCTTCTTGAGAAACTTCAGCCTCTCTAGGACCCTGGAATCACTCACTGGACCATTTGCATATTGTTGGACAAATTTGCAAAGAAAGGCGGGCAGATGACAAGGACCCCACAGAAGGTTTCTTAAGGTACAGGCCTGAATGTGGCACGTTTCATTTCCACCCACATTCTAAGGGCCTGAACTTTGTCCTGTGGTTGAGTTAGCTGCAAGAGAAGCTGGGAATGTCCCCTGGAAATGACCAGGAGGAATAGGAAACAGAGTTTGGAGAATGTATCATTTTTGCCATAACTACTCACTCCTGCCCCCACACTGAAGATGAAGCTGAGCTTCAGGCAGGTAAAGGAACTTGTCCAACAGTACACGGCAAACAAGTGGCAGGCCCACGGCAAGTTCTTGGTGTGCTGAGTTCTTGGAGGATGGGGACCCAAGAACCTGACTATAGGTTATGGAGTCTGGCAGCTGGAGAAGAAACTGTCATTCCTCCTGAGCACACTCTCCAAACATGGTCGTTGTCTGACACTTGCAAGATAACTTGTGAATGTTACAGACTTCAAGGCCACAACAGAAAGACAAAGGTGGCATTAGTGTGAAGATAAGGTGATCCAAGAGTGTGCATCTCTAGGGATCTGATGCTCCCCACAGGCATCATCCTGGCCTCCTGGCTTGTTCCCTATGTGTTAGAACGTAGGCTGAGCTCATCTTGCACCATGGCTATACACTTAATTGTTGCACCCTTCTTCCAGGCATCTTTGATTCTCCTGTTTAATGCCATCTACTCTTGTTAACTCCAAGGATCCCTATCACACTCTAGACTTGGGGACTCCATCCTTGCCACATGAATGTCCTACAGAAGATCAGTGGCCTCTGTGGGTCATCTAAAATCTAAAAGTTTATTTCCTAATTCTGTGTCCCAGCTATGTAGAACTGAATAGCCTCCTAAACATAGCCTGCCCTCTTGTCCCCAGAGTTTTATACTTCTTGTTCGTTCCTCTACATGGCTCTAGAATCGCTGGTGTGGATCTGACCATCCACTGATTTTTTTTTAGGAATTGGGAACTTGTTTTCAGACTTCCAGGTAGTTCTGTTTTGTGGACACAGTTGAAGACCAGGACCAGGATGAGCTTAAGCTGACCAGCCACTCATATTCTCCTTGGTCAGATGGACAAATGGATAGATTTGTTACTAACCAGGGCAGATGGGGCTTTAAGAGGGTCCACTCTCCTGATCTGTCATCTTCCTGATTGTCCTAGACCCACTCCAGTGTGTTTTCCAGGGCTCCTAAAACATCTTTAGCTGGTTCCCATCATAGAATCAGTCCATGTTATACAGATTTGCCTTGGAGGCTCCCCTCTATGGATTTGAAAGGCTGTCTATTCTATGTGACATTATAAGTCATTAGGGCTACTCTGAGGCTATCACTGATCTGCCAGACACTGAAACTATGACAGTGGCTCTATTTTTCTTCCTGAGCTTAAAATTGATATAAATAGTAGCACTCTAGGGCTTTTTGGTCATACCCTGAGGCAGTGGAGACCGCTTTAGATTTTGATTTCTCTTTTCTCTGTTTAGTCCATGATGATGTTAGAATCTTTAATGACTCTGCCTTCCAGTAGCTCTTATCTGTCCACCACTACCTGAGTGATGTGTCCCGACAAATGAAGGTTGCTAAAGGTCTGGGTCTCCTGTTACCTGTCTTAGGTCAGTTTCCTGTTCCTACATGCTCACCCTCTCCTTCCCTTTCCATTTCCAAGATTCTGCTTAAATGTTATCCCATTGAACTTGAGTGCAGGAGCCCCAGGTTTTATAGGAAGGAGAAGATTTAAAAAGGGATTCTGAGTGTAGGGTAGTGTGGTAGTTTGAATATAATTGGCCCGTATAATCTCATATGGAGTGGCGCTATTAGGAGGTGTGGCTTTGTTGGAATGGATATGGCCTTTTTGGAGGAAGTGTGTTACTGTGGAGGTGGGCTTTGAGGTTTCCTATGCTCAGGATACCACCCAGTGTCACAGTTGACTTCCTATTGCATATAAGATGTAGGACTCTCAGCTCCATGTCTGCCTGCATGCTGCCATGCTCCCCTCCATGATGACAATGGACTGAACCTCTGAAACTGTAAGTGAGCCACCTCAATCAAATGTTTTCCTTATAAGAGTTGCTGTGGTCATGATGTCTCTTCCCAGCAATAGAAACCCTAACTAAGACAGGTAGACTAGATGCTGCATCTGCTAATCTAGGGGCCTAGGCATCTTTGAACATGCCTGGACATGCTTTAAGGACAAAGCAGCTCTGTGTGTGTGTGTGTGTGTGTGTGTGTGTGTGTGTGTGTGTGTGTGTTCAAAGTTCTGTATTCCATGAATGATACAACCAGAAGCTCAGATCTGTTTGGTCCAAGCTATCTAAGGCTGGCCAAAGAAGGAGGGAAAAGGAGGAGAAGGAGGTGGGGAGAGAAATGGGAAGAACGAGGAGTGAGATGGAAGGAGAGAAAGGAAGAGAGGGAGGGAGGGAAAGAGAGAGAAAGAGAGAGCATTTAAGCCCTTAAGTCTTTAGACTCTAGGACTTTGGGACTGACCAGTCTTTATGGTTTCTTTTGTGAAGTGTTAACCAGTTAACAATTAGTAAATTCACTATTCTAGACTCTGCTTCTAGAACTCTGGGTCTTATTCACAAGGTAAGTACCTATTAAAAACAAGATAAAATGTCCTCATCAACAAAGTAAAAATTCATAGTCACAATGTAAACAATAAGACAAACGTGGCCCGCTTCCCTCTAAAAGCCTGTGAAGCAGGACATGCTAATGACAAAATAAAACAACTTCAGTTCTCTTTCTCAGCTCCTTTCTCCTAGTGCTGGTGCACTGAAGTCATGCAGTAATTGCTCACTGAGTACTACTGTATGAGGAACATTCTGGAAGATGCTGGAGACGATGCGGGGGCAGGCAGAGTGTTTCATGACCTCAGGGAGCTGTGAGGCTGTACCCAGGAGGTCATGTTCTCAGAAGTTCTCCGGGCTGTGTTAGGAGGTACCCAAAAGCATTAGTTTCCCGCCCCCACCCCCACCCCATCCCCACCAGGGGAAGAGAGTAGTATGAATTCGAATGGAGAGAGAATTGTTAATTTGACATTTAAGATGGAAGGACAAGTGTGTATTTGTCCCACTCCCTTGGGTTTGTGAGGAGCAGCCAGCATCACTGATTGTCAACTGTTGGTGGTAACCTTTCCATTTTTCTCTATTGAAAACGTGTAATTTAATGTGAAGTATCTATTAGTGGACTATGAGCTGGAAGAATTCTCGGGATAATGAACTTGATTTTCCATTTGAAAAGCAATTCACATTCATGAAGCATCTTTTATAAAGGAAACACGGAGCAAAGTGGCTCCCATATACTATCTCAAATGACCTCACCAATGCCTCTGAAGTGAGCATCATTAGTTGGCTTTTATAGACATCAAGAGGAAATGGCAGCCCAGGGCTCTGGATGGTGTTCGTTCACTTCTGCTAGATGAATAACTTATTATCTTATTCCCTTGGGTTGAATTTTTATAAGCATGTTAATATTAACACCTGCATTGCATTTGCACAATCCAACTCCTCAGAGCCTGGGTCATCTGTCTTTTCTGGCTACCGTGCTCACCATGTGCTGTTAACAGCCTCATATGTAATTGTTTGTAAGCCCAAATTTCTGCAGCCCAACTTGCTTTTGTTCTAGACTAGATCAATAGCAATCCGGCCTCCAGAAGTCCAATCCGTTTCTTCGTGCACAGGGTTTCTCTGGGGTGATGCTGCTTGGTCAGAGCAAGGGACATTGGCACTCTCATGCCAGAGGATTATTGCGGTTACAGTGGCCTCACGCTTCTCTGGAGACTCAAGAGTTTAGGATGTAGGTGCCTTTACCACCTACCTTGCCTGGAGCTCCGTGCCACTCTGTCGTTGGAGTCAACAACAGGCAAGGGGACAAAAGGAACACACAAAGGAGAAAAAATCCAGGTCTGTATGTTTGCACAGTGAGTTGCAGATATTTTCAAAATCCTCAGGAAGCAGCCCAAACGAACCAGGGAGGCAGGGGCAGCAGACGAAGCTGGAAGCAGGTGCTTACTTAATTGCTCCAGCTGCTGCCAAGTGTTTGGCACAATTTCCCCTCGTTTTTCAGTTATTGGCACGGGTACTTGTTTCATTTTTCAGCTGAAGCATCTTGGAACCCTCCCCTCTCTTCCTCTCATTTTTACAGGAAAGCAAGCAGGCAGTTTTTCTTTCAAAAATTGCAAATAAACCCAGTTCCTTAGACATATTATTATTATTTGCCTCAAAACAACACATTGACTATAGAAAGGGAAATTAGCTTAAATGTAATTCGGTGTTTGATTTGATTTCACCAGTGTTGCTATGGGTGGAAATTTTAATTTGCCTCAGAGGGTTTGATCCAACGCTTCCAACCCTTCTTGTGATTTTGATTTCTGAATTGTGTATCTGAGCCCGTCGCCTCCTCAACTGTTATGTCTTTAAGAGGCGGTTATTCCCCCACTGATGAGACACATTCGTTTTGCTATCTGGCTTCCCTTTAAATCTGGAAGGCAAACGTTGCAAAAATATTGGCTTCGGGTTCTTTTATGACTTATCATCCCTCAAATATTTATGAAAAGTAAAAGCCGTGGTGAAATCTTAGTAGGAATGTTGCGCCAAAACCAGGCCAAGCAACCAGGAGGAATGCAGAAATACATAAGATGTGGTCTTCCCCCTTCAGCAGGTGTGGTCCCTGAAGGAATGTAAACTGAGACTGAGGGAAACATATTCAGAAAGAGGAACCATTGTGGTGTGGTAGAGAAAGGCCCACATATATCAATTACTGCTGATGACAGATAGAACATAAAGAATATGAAAATTCTTCCTTTTCTCCCCTTTCTAAAATAATTTTGCTTGGAGAATGCTATTCACTTATTGAACTGATAGAGATGTTTGTGTTGTGATACATCTTCTGCTGGGGGATGGTGGTTTTGAGTTTAAAATATATTAGTTTTGAACTCTTGTTTGATTCTATTCCAGGAAGGGGGAAGGAGGAAGCTGGTGTCCTGAGGGCATTAGGGGACCTGGGTCTGGTTTCATTTTCAGGTGAGCCACTCAAGGTTTTGGTTCCCCATGGCCTAGCCTGGGTGACTTCCCTGGTTCCTTTCAGGATGAATGATCTGAGTGTGGTGTCTCAAACTTTGTCCTTGATGGGTCTAGTGCTCCCCCACAGGGAGCAAAGGAAACTCCAAGCCTGAAGAAGTGTCCCAGGCACCAGAAAGAGAGAGAGAAGAAAGAGTATTTGGACTTCTGAGTTCTCAACTTTAAATCCCAAACCCTTTGTAGAAAGCCTGGAGGTCAAAGCCACTCATTTTTGAATACCTTCTAATTCCCGGTGGGTGTTGCATTAGCTTTTAAGAATATTAGTGCATGAACTGGGCAAAAAATACACAGATGTTGAAAAGATCAACAAGCTGGTTCAAGTTTGTGCTCGATTGTGTCTACACATAAGCCTTGAAGATGAAGGTAAGTGAAGTGAGTTCTAAGGAGCTGCCTATAGAAGAAAGTGGCACAGGGTGTGGAGGGAGGAGGGCTCTGTTTCTCTCCATGGTTCTTTGTTTGTGCTAACACTCCAAGATTGCTAATAAAGTTTACCTTGAATCAGTGGGCGGAGTCAGCTATTGGATGACCAGAATTAGCCATAGAGGTTTTGGAGGACCTAGATAGCAGGGCACAGAAAGATATAAGGAGGGGCTTAGAGAGAGATTCACAGCTCTTTTGATCTGGGAAGCTTGGAAAGTTAGAATGAGCTGATCATTCCTTCAGCACTCTTTGGGTCTATCAGATTTTTACCCCAATATCTGACTCCTGAGTTTTTATTAATAATAGAACAATATAGGTAAATGCTTCAGTTCTCTCTTGTTCTATTTCATAGGCAGCAGTGACCCAGACCCTGATTAAACATAAGCCCATAAGTTGCAGCTGGTCCCCCAGCAATGCCTTTCCTTCTGAGTCTTCCTGTCCAGGTGGTATATCCTGCCTCTTCCACAAATCCTGCTATCACCTCGATGGTTCCCTAGGCGGTCATTTGCCATGTATCTCTGCCACCTGTCACTTTTCATCACAGCTCTGTGGTCATTGTATGTATGTATACATATATAAGATGGACAGGATGATGCTTTGTTGTAATTATAAATAATTACCACAGTTAAGAAAAATTACACGTTCACACCTGCAGTTATATTTTTACGTGTGAGTCCACATGTTTACGTAAGTAGAAAGTACCTAAAATCTGCATTCTTACTCAGTTTTCAATATTCAATACACTATAATTAGTCATGATACTATGAGATCTTGAGACTTAGAAGTCAAAGATTTCTGCTGCTTTTACAGCTATCCCTGAGCCCAGTAGTTCTCAGACTTAAGGTTTACAAGGACCATCTGGAGGGCTTGTTCAAACACAGATTGGGGGCTGGGGTAACCACTCACTGGATAAAGTGCTTGCTGCACAAGCGTGTGGATGTGAGCCAGGCATGGTGGTGCACATCCGTAACCTCAGTGCTTGAGTGGGGAGAAGCGGGCCAGAGGCAGGCAGATTCCCTGAGCTTGCTGGCCAGAAAATCTAGCCAGTGAGCTCTGGGTTCGTTGAGAGATCCTGTCTCAAAAAATGAGATGGACTTCTAGACCCCACATAAGTACATATGCATGTGTACACTCATGAACACACACACACACACACACACACACACACACACACACACACACACACAACCCCAAAACAGTCTCCCCCACACAAATTGCTCAACATGCCCTCCAGAGTTTCTGATGCGGTGAGACTAGGGTGCTGCCTTAAGTGCATATTTAACATGCTCCAGGGTGGAGTTTGCTCTGGGGTCACACTGGTGGCTGTTACAATAAATCCTTCCTGGATTCTTAAGGACAGAGTGGCTAGCTTCCCATAAGCAATCTAGTGTCCATCCTTGGAACTTTCCTCTCATCCTGTGAACTAGCTCTCCGTCCTGCTGGCTTCCTTATGGTATCTGCACCACAGAAACCTTACTGGCACTTCTTCCACTCACCCCCTAGTCTCTGCTGTTTAATTAAACTTCCTTTTACAAGTATAACCCTCCCTATCAACCTAACCACCTTTTCTCCTACTGCAAATTTTCCATTTTGAATTCATAGTCTTCATCTGCTCTTTTGAGTCTTTATCCATATTATTTCCATTTTAATTACTAGAAAATCTTCACTTCTTCTCATACCCAATGAGATTTACTTTTTAATTAAAAAGTGTATGTGTGTGTACGTGTGTGCGTGTGTGTGCGTGTGTGTGTGTGTGTGTGTGTGTGTGTGTGTGTGTGTGTGAGAGAGAGAGAGAGAGAGAGAGAGAGAGAGAGAGAGAGAGAGAGAGAGAGAGCCAGGTAGACCATGGTGCCATGGCACATACATGGATATCAGAGGACAATTTTATGGAGGCAATTTTCTCCTGCTCTCTCCTTCTACCTTTACCTGGGTTCCAGGGATCAAACTCAGGCCCTAAAGCCTGCATAGCAAGCCTCCTTACCTGCTGAGCCCTCTCACTGGCCCCCAGTGAATTTCTTTACTATATAATAACTGTTATTTCCCACTTGCGCTGCAGGCATACACTAAGCACTACATAGTTTGGATACAGAGATACCTTATGTGACGGGTATCCTAAGTCAACCTTATGAATGAATTAGGTATTGCTTTATGGATGAAAACAAACAAAACAGACTCAGGGAAAACAAATAATTTACCCAATAGCCCAATGTTTTAAAACACTTCAGCTGCAGAAATTTTCCATATCCATGGAAGATGGATGCCAAGCCCCCTGGTCAGTGACTAAAATTGCACATAACATTCAACCATATGTTGCTGTGTTTTTGCTTCATACATACATACTATGGTAAAGGTGAAGTTATAAATTAAGCTATTAAGAGACTGACAATAAATAATAAAATAGAGAAATCACCACCATACTGTGAAAAATGTGATATGTTTATAAACTGAGGGTTTCAGCACCAGAACTATAAACTGACAACATGACCTTTCCAAGTTATGGTTAGGGAAAAGGTTTTTATTGTAGATGGGAAAGAGGGTACAGCCAGAGGCATCTGGAAGAGTCCAGAGCAGAGAGAGAAAGTAAATATGGCCAGCAGACTAGACCTGAGAGATAGAGAGGGAGAGAGGAAGACAGAGAAAGTGTGGGCAAAGGAGATCAAGAAGAGTGTGGAGCTGAAATAGCAGGGTTATAAGGAGAAATGAATGAGTGGCTGGGGGGGGGGAGGGGAGGGAAGCCCAGGAGTTGGAGAAGTTTAGGGTAAAGGGCAGGGTGAGAAAAGCCAGGATCCCAGCATGGACTCTGAAATGTATAACAGGTACCAGTGATACCAGGGAGCCTAGTGGCCAGCGTGTGCTTTCGGATGGTAATAGGTACCACAGACAGCCATCTGTCCCTTCTGCCAGTGGTAAGGGAAATGGCTCCTTTGGTAGAGGGGGAACCAACTTCACAAATTCCTGAGGAATATTGGCGTTTGTTTAATGCCAGAACTTGGACCTGGCAATGTGAATATGGTCTCTCGCTTTCAAAAACTCTTCTGGATCTTTCTGACCTCAGTATACATTTTTTCCCCTTTCTGTATTAAGAATTTTTTTACATTTTTACTTAAAAGAGTCACTTTCCTGCTTCCCTTTGGAGTATCTGGATTGCCAACACCAATGTTATTGCACTTTGGGGACTTCTAAAGTAAAACAAAAGTTGCTTGAACATAAAACACTCTGGTACAATATTTCATGTGATAATGGGGGCCAGGGCCCCACTCAGTGACTAACAGGCAGGTAACATATACAGTGTGCATACATTGGATGTAGGGACCGTTCATACAACCAGTCTAGTTGGAGCCAGTAAATCAAATGAGGACATGATGACTACAAGGCATGGCTGAGAAGAAGAATGTTACTGTGGATATGAGGGAGAGTAAAGCCAGAGGCATCTGGAAGAGTCCAGACTGAACTGGGCCGCGGTGCAGGGGAAGCTAGAGAGAAAGAAGGGGGGGGGCAGCGGACCAAGAGAGCCAAGAGTGAGGAGAGAGAGAGAGAGAGAGACAGAGAGACAGAGACAGAGACACACAGAGAGAAACAGAGAGAGAGAAAAACAGAGAGAGAGAGAAACAGAGAGAGAGAGAAAGCCAGGGAGAGAGAGGGGGGGAGGGAGAGAGGGAGAGGGAGAGAGAGAGGGAGGGAGACACAGAGACACAGAGAAACACAGAAAGAGAGAAAGCCAGGGAGAGAGAGACAGCTTGTGACCAAAATGGCAGAGTTAATAAAAAGAGAATCTGGGGGGAGGAACATAAAGTCCCTGGAATGAAGATGTTTAGGGTAGGGGCCACAGTGAGAAGAGCTAAAAGGAGCCAGGACTCTGTAACTTGTACTTGTGTTGCGAGAAACAGGGAGGCCAGTATGTGCTTTGGTGTGCTAATAGGCACCTCGGCCATTTTTCCTGAGTTTCTTTGGGACCTGACAGCCAGGTAGGCTGAGATTCTATTACAATACTTACCATGGCAAACAATTTAGAACTCATTAATTGTTTATTTCTGGTGTTTTTCCATTTAACATTTTGCACAGAAGTTGATGTAGGTTAGTGAAATCGTCGACAGCAGAACTCTAGAGGCAGCAGGAGAACCCCTGAATACCTGTTCAATCGCTCAGTTCTGGTTTCAATGGCAGAGGCTCTGAAGCAGACATTGCTAGCACCCACTGAGTTCTTACCAGCCCTGAGTGACTCTGCTGTGGGCGTTCTCAGAACCACATTTTGAGAAACAGTCCTCTGTATTGACATAATTGGCAGCATCCTTTCTTTAAACACTTCCCTTTGTTTGCTATGACCCCCCCCCCCCCCCCAGTTCTGTGGGCTCTCCAATTCTGTTCTCCATCTCCCACTTCCTCTTCTGCCTGTATCACTGCCCCCAGACTCTCCTGCTCCTTCCTCTGCTGTCTGTCCCCTGGGGCATGGCTCCAACTTGGGCAGATGGTTCCCAACCTTGCCCTTCTAGTGCCAGCCTCCTGGTGAGATCCGTGGAGCCGCACGGACTGATTTTGGAACAGAGATGCGCTTCATTCAGCCTGGGTCCAGGACTTAGCTGTGAGGCAGGTGACATTGACCCTGCTGCTCCATCACCCCCATCCCCATTCTTGGCCTTTCCTCATCCACTAAGATCCCTCTGCGTTTTGCAGTTTTCTAATCAAATCAGCTCAGCAGGAAAGAGCTGATCATTTTACACTGTCACACTAATGTGCCGACTCTCCCAGTCATTTGCATTTGGAACGCCTTTTATGGTCTCTGTGGTTTCAGCCCTGTTATTTCAGGCTTCCCTTAGCAGACAGGAGGATTCAGAAGGGCACTGACTGAGGGCGAAGGGGAACTGGCTTGAGAAGGGTCGGCTCTTCTCTTCTTTGACATCTTTTTAGGAGCGTAGTCTGAAAACCAGCCAGTTAAACTGCTGGGAGGGCAGGACTTGGCCCTTCTGAGTCCTGGGCAAGGAGAAGTACCTGCAGCCTCTCCAGTACTGTCCCTCGAAGCACAGAGGGTGAGGACAGACTATAGAGTTGGCTGCTGGGCTGACTTCCTGCCACTCCTACCCATCCGCCTCCGGTTTACCTGTCAGGTCTCAGCTTCAGTGTTCTCTCTTGGGAGCAGCCTGTCCTGGCAGCCCGATAGAGGTCCTTTTTTTTCTGATCCCATGTCAGCAACTGCTTGCCTTCCTTGCATTTATCACAGCTTGTAATTATTTGATTTACTTCTTCCTGTCTCCATCTGGAGAGTAAGGCTCGCAGGGGTGAGACCAAGCTGCCTCACAAACCTTCTAGCACAACACTGGTTCATAAGAGCTATCAAATGCAGCAGGAAAGGCTGCATGATCAA
>CABHPR010126389.1:0-38550 GCA_902168415.1 Peromyscus melanophrys | reverse complement strand
TTTTTGTATTATTCATACATACTCTCCTTCTGTATAATTTCTCTAAGGAATTCTAAGTTCTGTGAAAATATATATATATATATATAGTTCACCTTCATAGGCTCTATAAGCTCACCAAAATGTAACAGTCACCCATATGTGAACATAAAACATTTCTCTCTCTTTTTTAAGCTCGCTGGGTCAAGAGTTGCACTCGTTCCCATTGGGATTCATGTGGTTGTTGTGTGCATTCTGATCATGTCTCATTCATCAGCAATGGATAACTTTTATTTCGGTTGCAGGATCCTTCAGATTCTGGCCATTTTGTAAGTCTAAGTTTTTAGCCATCTATGTAAGAATTTTCAACTTTCTTAATAATATGTCAAAATCAATACTACCTTTTTATATTCCTTCTTTGAATTTTTATATACCAATAGAAAATAAAACTCTATCCAGCATGTAATCTTAGCCACAAAGCTGAAAAGGCATAATAATTTGATTGTTAATAAATTAAGAATTTAAAAATATTTGTACATGATACCCTCTTTTCACTACATATTACCCTTGATTCTACATTCGCAACAGAAATAGACAACTGTATAATTCTGTATAATTTCTCTCCATCTTTTTTTTCCATTTCTGAGATACTGTAGTCTACTAATTGTGTCATTTGGTTGACTTTTAGAAGGAACATGTTTGCTTTATAAACATTTTATCTTTAAGCTGAAGTAGATTACCATAACTTACTTCTTTATTTCAATGAAGATGGGATGGACATGATCATACAATTAATTTCTTGATAGTATAAGAATAAGGTGTACATGTTAATTAATCTTTAAGAAACTTGTATTAAAAAAATTGTAAAGTATGATGTTCAAGCCTGAAACACATACTTCTAATTTAGAGCTGCTTGGTTAAGAAATCCGAGAATGCATTTTTTATTTTGTTTACTCACCAACAAATGAACTTTACCTATTCAAATATTTTCAAAGTATAACTTCACAGGAATTATCTTCTGCAGACATGATTAGCAAGGGCAGAGGAGAATATCTGAATGACCTTGGTTCCTTTGAGTAAGAAGATCACACACAGCTAGCTGCCACCTTAAGTCATTTATGTGGTGATATACTGTGTCCCCCAATGTATTGTGCACCCTAATAAAGCTTATCTGAGGTTCAGAGGAAAAAGCTAGCCACTATAGTAAACATAGAAATCAGGCAATGGTAGCACACACCTTTAATCCTAGCATTGGGAGGCAGAGATCCATCCAGATCTCTGTGAGTTCAAGGCTCCACTGGAAACAGAGCCAGGCATGGTGGCACACATCTTGAATTCCAACACTAGTTAACCATAAAGGTCTGGAGGTCTGTACAGACAGACAGGAAGTGATAGAGCTGGGCAGGAAGAAGAAGTGATATAGCTGGGTGGAGACAGGATGTGAGATTGCAGGAATAGAAAGGCATATAAGCGTGGGTATACAGCAAGTAGGTCTCTTTGGAGACTGAGGTGTCTGTGAGGTGAGGTTGGCTGTGGCTTGTCCTAGTCCTCTGATCTCTCAGTTTTAACCCCAATATCTGGCTCCAAGTTTTTATTAATAAGACTGTTTAGTAATTCATCTTACACATTTATTTAGTCATGATTTTCTTGGCTGAATTGTTTCTTTTTCCTCAACCTTGTTTTTTTTTCCCCTCTACTTAGTGTTTTATTTGCTTGTTCTGTTTTTCCTGACATAAGTTTACATGTGGTACAAAATATTTTTAAACTACATAACTTCTTATAGAACTCCACTAAAACAACTGATTTATTTTCATGAACTTAAAACATCAGGTATTAGGAAAATCCTAATATCAAGGATATTGTGCTTCCCTTTGTTCTTTGGGTATCTGGAGCATGGCACATTTTAGTAGCTTTCACAAAAACAAAACAGTGTCAACAAATGAGAAATTATTGGGTCCATGATGGAGATGTATGCCTTTAATCCCAACACAATGACAGCAAAGACTAGTGGATGGATCTCAGTGAGTTTGAGGTCAGCCTGGTTTGTACAGCATATATGCAAGGTCAGCTAGGGGTACAATACAGTGAGACCTTGCCTCAAAAGTAAATAAATAAGTAAACAACACCTTTTTTTTGAGAAACATAAAGAATCTGCTCATGCAAATGAATGGATCAGGAGACGGGAATACAGCCGTGAAAGTCTCCTTACAATTTGTGTTTGTGTAACAGAAATTGTTATCTTAGGTTCCTTGACTAGTTATACTCTGATCTACAACTCTTTCGTCAATTGTTTTCAAATAACCTTTTTCTAAAGATAAAAACTAAGTTATATTGATCTATAGCAGTCTAAATTATACTTCGATTAGTCTACTTCACTAAATTAGCAGCTTGTGTAATATTTCCTGTAAAACTTGTCTTCCAGGTCACAGATGGAACAATGTTGATATGGAGATTCATAATGATGAATTGATCATTCACAAAGAGTGCTAACAAGACTATCCTCCTTTAAGAATATATTCCTGCTGATGAAAACTCAAAGAAAACAGCACAGTTTTAAACATGCAGGAAGACACACTACCATTATTTAATAAATGTTTTCTGAAGGTGTTTAACCTTAGTGGACTCCTGAAATCAGTGTCTGAGCCCTGTCATTGGAGGCTTGAGAAAGTGCTGCCTGTCTACCCTGTCGTTATAAAGGAAGGGGCCCCACTATTCATCAGTGGCAGGGGCTGATGGGCTCTTGAATGTTCATAATGATTTTTTCAGAATGTTAAACATTTTCTTTACAGAAGTAGAAGTCTTTCTTTACACTTAGGGCATTTATGATCTCAAAATGTAACAGTAAGAGGAAGAACAATTTGATTCTTGTAACTTAGAGTCCCTTATGCCTGAGAGGGCTGCACAGGACAGTTTGTAGAACATACAAATGATGTATGGTTTCTTTGTGAGAATTCTGAGGATGGATGGAAAGTTGTTTTCCATTATTTACCACTTTCTCATTTCTTTTCTATTCTCTTTTCCTGATCCCATACTCTATTATGTCAATTTAGCATCTGGAAGCTAATGAAAAGTGAAGATACTGTTCTTATGAATGGAAGGAAAGCTTTTTCCATCTCAAGTTTTAATTCACCAATATTCTTACATCTAGAGATAAAATATGAAAACTACATATTTATTTATTTGACCTCTGTTTTTTGTCTATTTCCTTATTCTAATTCTGTAAACACTTCAAAAAATAGTTGATGGTACATTATTTCTGTGTATGCAGTCATTCTATAATAATTTTGTCCATTGTTGAAGGAAAATCAAAGAGTGTTTTCATTATAGCAGAGTGTATTAAAATAAAATCTATCATCTATCTATCTATATCATATATAGAGATCTATTATATATATATATATATATGTATATATATATAATGTTTTTCCATATATATTATGCTTGTAATCACAGCATTGGTGAGACTGAGGCAGGAGAATTACTATGAGGTACATGCCACCTTGGGAAATATAGAGAATTTCAAGCTAGCCTGGAATACATGATGAGTCATGTTTCAAAAACAACAGCACCCCCTAAATAAGCAAATAAAGAAAAACAAAAACAAATTCCAAAAAACCTGAAAAGAAAGTTAAGCCAAAATAAGACAAAACAAAACCCCTAGCTATTAACTAAATAAATAAACAAATCCCTAAGCCCAATTATCCAGATAATTTCAGCAGGTGTTGTTTGGTTTATTTTAAGAAATTAATCAATAACCTCAGATACAACCTATCTGGGTTCCTATAGATCTCCTGAAAGTTGCTATTAGCCTGGCAGCGTGAAGTCATTTAAAGTAGTAAGCCTTCAACATTTGAAATATTTTTCCTTGAGAATCATCGTTAGCATTCTAACTGCCTGTTTGTTTTGAAACAGGGAGAAAATACTACTACCTCACAATATCGAACAGAGAAAAAGCATTGGAATAAAAAGTTGACTAGGGAACTTCATTGACAGTGGTCCTGGAAATGCTGCCACTGGACAACGGCATTGTCGTTGTTTTTCTTCTCGGCACTAATAACACCGCCTGCTCATTGCTGTTATCAGCTGTGGCAGGCAAGCCGGTCAAGCTGTTCAAGTTTGTCTCTGGAGTTTGTAATATGGATGGAACACGCTGACTGTCTTACATCTCTCTCTGCTGTTGCCAGTGGAGCCCAGTTTTCAGGCTTGTGGAGGCCACAAGGGTCTCTCCCTCTGCAGATCTTTTACCTTTCAACACTTCGTCTCAAGCTTGGAGAAACCTTCTCGGGAAATTCTGAAAGCCTAATGGATTGTCTGGTTATATAAAATCTCGAAGCTTGTGTTATTTGACTTAATCGGTTTTCTTTCACCGCAAACCTAAAGTTATGTGAGTTTCAGATATTCCCCCTGTGGTTGAAATCCTCTGAGGCATTTCTTCTTCCTTGGTCCTAATTAAGTGATCTCACCATCCTTTCAAGTGAAATTTGCCAAATTGATCCCTTACAGAAATTCTTTACTAGGGCTCTGTATGAAACTGGAATATAAAGTCTCTGTTATATAATGCACATGTAAATGTTGTCCACAGGTTTGTGTATCTGGAACTGGGTGGCCCACTATTGAGATTATGAGAAGTGATCTGATCTTGAAAGTTCTGACCTAATCAATGGATCCATCCTTTGACGTATTAATAAGATTGAGACATCAGTAGGAGGTGTTCAGAAGGAGGGGGTGAAGCCTGCTGGAAGAACTTGTCCTCGTAAGATGTGTTTTGTGCTCTGCTTCCAGCCACCATTGGATGAACAGCCTCTGGACATATTCACATGACATGATACGTACTTTACTGCAGTCATGAGCCAAATTAAGGTTTTTCCATGTGTATGTGTGTGTGTTGGGGGAAAATGCCTGGATATTCATGTACACATGGAGGCCAGAGAGGTCAAATTTCAATTTCTCTATTTCTCTTAAAAAGTTACCATCTTTTTTTTTTTTTTTTTTTTTTTTTTTTTTTTTTTTTTTTTTTTTTTTGAGGGCAAAGTCTCTTACTGAACCGGGAGCTCACTAATTTGCTTATCTGGAAAGTGAAAAATAGGCATCTTGGTCCCTCTCTCTGCCTCCTTAGCAATGGGATTATAGTCATATCCTGCCAACCTTCCTTTTTAAGTGTGTGCTAGGGACTGACCCACAGTCCTTATGCTATAACACATTGAGCACTCTATCTGACCAAGCCATCTCTCCCACAAGTTCTTTCTTTCTTTTTTAAAATTACTCTTTCAGGTTTTTGTTAAAACAACAGCTGACGATATGTAATGCCACAGAAGACGATCCCAAAATATAGTCTTGAACACTCTCCCGCCTTTAGGCAAGAATTACTTCTCTTGATTTGGAATGTGACTTTTCAGTGCCACAACACATTGACTGAACTTATGAAGCATGTTCTTCACTTACACTTGTAGACCATTTATCATCCACATATGAATCCAATGTGTATGTTACGCTTTCCACCCAGAAGATGGACATGATTTCAAAGTGTTGACTCAGGACTGGCTAAGTCTTTGGCTACTTGGAGAGAACTGTAATGATGATGATGTTTGCTTTTGCTTTTTGATAACCTATTTATTAGAATAGAAATTGTATGACATATACATCAGAGTGAAAATTAAACAGCATTTCCATGTAGCCAGAAAATTTGCAATCATCACCACATGAGTATCTCCATCCCTCTCAATAATGAACTGCCTCTATTTACAATTCTTCCTCTGAAGGCACCTTTTATTCAGGAGAATTAATTTTAGCAGAAAGCTAGAAACAATTCTACTTGTTTCAAGAAGGAATGACTGAAGATAGTTCTGTAATTATTTATAGCTTTGTCATTTTAAGAGTAATGACTTATTTTCTTTTTTTGAGTATCCTATTCAGCCTGGTAATAAATGATCTCTTCCATATCATCACTAGGGCATTTTAGGGTCTCCTCATATTCATGGATGTTTCTGCTTACTGACCTCATTTTTTATTACCCTAAGAGCTATCATATGTACTCTACATAAATCTTACTTTGTTTGCACATTACTCATTTTTCTTGAAGAAAAACTATATTGAGTAGGACAATCCAAGACTCTCCTGTATTCTTGTGTTGGCTTTGATTAGCCCATTCTGTCTCCCAGCTGTCTCTTCCTTAAAATGAACCATTCTTTTCCAAAAATTACTTTATTTTGCTTACACTTCCAGATAATAGTCCACCACTGAAGGATATCAAAGCAGGAACCAGAGGCACATGCTGATGCAGAAGCCATGGAAAATTGTTGTTTACTAGCTTGATCATCATGGCTTGCTCAGATTGCTTTGTTATACACCCCAGGACCACCTGACCATGGGTGGTACCACCCACAACAGTCTGGAACTTCCCAATTAATCACTAATTAAGATTTTTTTCCTACAGGCGACTATTAAGGAAACAGTTTTGCAAATAAAAGTCCCTCTTTTAAAATCACTCTAGTTTGTGCCGTGTTGATATAAAAATAGCCAGGCCAGCCAATATTATAACATCAATTTTTCCAATTCATGAACACGAGAGGACTGTCTACCTTCTATGTCTTCCATTATTTTCTTCTGCAGAGTTTAAAAGTTTGTGTTATAGAAGTCCTTTACCTGAATGAATAGGTATTTTTTTATTTTATTATTTTTTTATTTATTTATTTTTATTTTATTTTATTTTAATTTTTTTGGTTTTTCAAGACAGGGTTTCTCTGTGTAGCTTTGCGCCTTTCCTGGAACTCACTTTGGAGACCAGGCTGGCCTTGAACTCACAGAGATCCGCCTGGCTCTGCCTCCCAAGTGCTGGGATTAAAGGTGTGCGCCACCACCACCACCACCACCACCACCACCACCACCACCACCACCACCCGGCATGAATAAGTATTTATGACCTATTTTAAATGAAATTGATTCCCTAATTTCTTTCTTAGTGTGTTTATTATAGATATATAAAATAGCAACTAATTTTTGTAAATTAATTTTGTATCCTGCCACATTTTTTAAAATCATTAATCAGTTTTAGGAAGTTTCTGGTGCATTCTTTAGAATGTCTTATGGAAAACCATGTCATTTGCAATAAAAGATACTTTGATTTCTGTTTTAATTGGTGTTTTCTATTGCTGTGAAAAGACACCATGACCACAGCAACTCTTACAAAGGAAAACATTTAATTGAGGTAGCTAACTTACGGTTCTCAAGATTCATTCCATTATCATCATGATGGGGAGCATAGCAGCCTGCAGGCGGACATGATGCTGGAGCTGAGAGGGCTATATCTTGCAGACAACTGGAAGTCAACTGACACACTGGGCAGTATCCTGAGCATAAGAGACTTCAAAGCCTGCCCCCACAATGACACACTTCCTCCAACAAGGCCACACCTCCTAATAGTACCACTCCCTATGAGATTGTGGGGGCCAACTACATTCAAACTACCACAATTTCTTTTTTCCATGTATGAATTCTTTTTCTTTTCTTAACCTATTGTTATAACTAAGACTTCAAACACTAAACAAGAGCAGAGGTAGTACAAAGCCCTGCTTCCTTCCCAATTTTAATGATTCAAGTTTTTCTCCATTTAGCATGATGCTGAATTTATAGAATTTATTATTGTTTGTTCCCTCCAATTCTAGTCTCCATAGGACATTTACTAAGAAGGAATGTTACATTTTTTCTAAAGCATTTTCTGAATGTATTGAGATGAGTATGGAATTTTGTCTTTAATTGCATTTATGTGACTTTTACACTTACTGATTTTCATAAGTTGAACCAACCCTGGATCTGTGGAATAATGCCAATTTAATCACTGTGAATGGTATTTTTGATTTTTCCTTGTGTTTGGCTTGGAAGCATTTTGCAGAGAATTTTAAATCATGTTAATAAGGGATATTGACCTATAGTTCTCTATTTTTGTTGTCTGTATCAAGATTTTGTATTTGAATAATCCTGGCTTCATAGTAGGGTTTTAGAAGTGTTCTCTGCATTCCTTTTTCGTAGAATAGTTTAAGAAGTATTTTCTATATTTCTTCATTAAATGTTTGGTAGAATTTTTCTGTGAAACCATGTTGACCTGTATCTTTTTTAGCCAAGTAGTGGTGATGGGGTTGATATAGATATCTGATTTAGGGCTTAGCACCAGTTCTTCTATTCTCAACCCTTTGACAGGTATGCATCTCTCCAATGACTGCTGCCAGCAGCTCAAGTAAACTTCTCTGATCAAGGCTGACAGGAAAGAAGGCCTACAGATATAAACATAAATACTTAGAAGGGATTTGAGTGAGCAGATCTGACTCCAGGGTCTTAATTATTCATAATGGTTTTTATTTTATTTATTTATTTTTTTCTGAAATTTGCTGATTTTACCAAACACTAAATTGTCAAGGACTTATGTACTGAAAGAATTGATCCAATGTTTGCCCTTTTGAATAATTGTAAATTTCTTGAAACCACTAATTCCCAGTGAGGAAAATCTTGTAGAGTTCACTGTCTCTTTATCACAAACACTGTTAGGTCCAACGTGGGTCCCCAAATTGGCAGTGCTCGTGACAATGTCCCAAATAGAAGGACACTGAATAGGTAAACAGAATAATAGTTATTGAGTAAACAGAAGCTTAAACTAAGCATTCCTCAGTAATCTCACAAACCAGTTCTGTTTACTAAGAAAACAGATTTCATAGACAGTTTTGTACTTACCAGGAAAATCCCTACTTTCTGATTAATCCAAGGAGTCTATATGAGCTCAAAGACCCCACCCTGCTTTCCCACCAAGCTACTCTCTGAGAAAAACCTAGCCTTTTTATCCCAAATAAACTTTTCTTTCTACCCATAGAATGGTCAAGTTCAGTGGTTTCCCTGAGTTCCCTTGGTTACATTTGATGATGAAAACAGATTCAGATTGATTCCCAATTTTCTAAGAATGCGCCATATTGATTTCCACAGTGGCTGTACCAGCTTGCATTCCCACCAGCAGTGGAGGAGAGTTCCCCTAGCTCCACATCCTCTCCAGCACAAGGTGTCCTCAGTGTTTTTGATCTTAGCCAATCTGACTGGCGTAAGGTGGTATCTCAGAGTTGTTTTGATTTGCATTTCCCTAATGATTAGGGATGTTGAGCAATTCCTTAAATGTCTCTCAGCCATTTGTGTTTCCTCTGCTGAGAAATCTCTGTTTAGTTCTATGGCCCATTTCTTAATTGGACTGTTGGGAATTTTGGTGTTTAATTTCTTGAGTTCCCTATATATTCTGGATATCAGTCCTCTGTCAGATGTGGGGTTGGTGAAGATCTTTTCCCATTCTGTGGGCTGTCGCTTTGCCTTGTTGACCGTATCCTTTGTTCTACAAAAGCTTTTCAATTTCAAGAGGTCCCATTGATTGATTGTTTGTCTCAGTGTCTGAGCTACTGGTGTTATACCTAGGAAGCGATCTCCTATGCCAATGCGTTCAAGACTACTTCCTACTTTCTCTTCTAGCAGATTCAGAGTAGCTGGATTTATGTTGAGGTCTTTGATCCACTTGGACTTAAGTTTTGTGCACGGTGATAGATATGGATCTATTTGCAGCCTTCTGCACGTTGATATCCAGTTATGCCAGCACCATTTGTTGAAGATGCTTTCTTTTTTCCATTGAACGCTTTTGGCTTCTTTGTCAAAAATTATATGTTCATAAGTGTGTGGATTAATGTCAGGGTCTTCAATTCGATTCCATTGGTCCACAAGTCGGTTTTTATGCCAGTACCAAGCTGTTTTTATTACTGTAGCTCTATAGTAGAGCTTGAAGTCAGGGATCGTGATGCCTCCAGAGGTTGTTTTATTGTACAGGATTCTTTTGGCTATCCTGGGTTTTTTGTTTTTCCATATGAAGTTGAGTATTATTCTTTCCAGGTCTGTGAAAAATTGCGTTGGTATTTTGATGGGGATTGCATTGAATCTGTAGATAGCTTTTGGTAAAATTGCCATCAATCTCCCCCAAGATCCAGCTATACCACTCTTGGGCATATACCCAAGGAATGCTCAATCATACCACAAGGGCACTTGCTCAGCTATGTTCATATCAGCATTATTTGTAATAGCCAGAACCTGGAAACAACCTAGATGCCCTTCAACCGAAGAATGGATAAATAAACTGTGGTACATATATACAATGGAATACTACTCAGCAGAGAAAAACAATGACATCATGAGGTTTGCAGGCAAATGGAGGGATCTAGAAAAAATCCTCCTGAGCGAGGTAACCCAGACTCAGAAAGACAAACATGGTATGTACCCACTCATAGGAGAATACTAGTTGTGGAACAAGGATGACTGGACGGCCACTCACAACACCAGGGAGGCTACCTGGAAAACAGGACCCCAAGAAAGACATGGGGATTGCCCAATGACGGAGAAATGGATGAGATCTACATGAACAGTCTGGACGCCCCAGGTGGAGCTCCGGGAGTCCAATTGGCGAGAAGGAGGAGGGTTTATGTGAGCAAGAGTTGTTGGGACCAGGGATGGATGGAATACAGAGACAAGTGGCCAAACGAATGGAAACACATGAACTGTGAACCAATGGCTGAGGGGCCCCCAACTGGATCAGGCCCTCGGAATGGGTGAGACAGTTGATTGGCTTGATCTGTTTAGGAGGCATCCAGGCAGTTGGTCCTGTGCTCAGTGCATGAATTGGCTGTTTGAAACCTGAGGCTTAGTAGAGACCCTTGGCCCAGCCTGGGAGGAGGGGACTAGACCTGCCTGGGCTGAGTCCACCAGGTTGATCTCAACCCTCGGTGGAATCTTTGCCCTGGAGGAGATGGAAATGGATGGTGGGCGGGGAGGGGGGGTGCCGAGAGGGCGGGGGGAGGTGGGGGTGGGGGACGGGGGGATGTGGGTGGTGGGGAGGCGGGCAGGATGGGAGGAGGGAGAACAGGGGGAATCTATGGCTGATAGGTAAAGTTGAATTGTATATTAAAATAAAAAAAAAAAAAAAGAAAAAAAAAAAAAAAAAGAAAACAGATTCAGAATTGCACCCCCCACCCAAACTCAATCCCTTCTAAACATATCAACTGCCATTTTGAGTCTCCTCTGTGTGGATCATTTGCCTATGCTGGCTCCTGCCACCCACCACATTTGACTCTAAAACTAGAGTCCATCTCTCCAGTTCCTTTTCTCCTCTGCATGTTTCACCAAGTCATCTCTCTCCACCTACTCAAGTAGTTGTTCTCTAGAGCTGCCTGCTCTGACTCTTTCATTTGCTTGCTTGACTCTCTCACTCAAAGAAAGTTGTACCAGTATTCTATGCATCCTCTTTCTTCCTGCCTGAGTGCCTCATCACATGGACGTGGACACCTCTCCACTGTGCCCCTTGGGCATCTCTCTGACAATTCTCCATCCTTTGGGAACATCCTTGCATTGAGACTCTGTGCTACAGCACTTGCACCTCACCTTGTCAACACCCCTGTGTCTTTGTTGCCAGCAATTTCAACTTCTTTCTGGTGAGACTCCTATTTACAGCCTCTAATCCTGGACTTGAAAGGAAAACTCTTTTTCTAAGTCTCTCCTACCTTTTCTTTGCTCTGTTCCTGGGAATTCTTTACTGCTACCTTTCTTTCAAGGGCAGCTCTCACCTGCCTTCTCAAATATTTTTCCCTCCTTTGCACTAAGAAATACAGTTAAGCATCACCATCTTACTTTTTTTACAGCAATATGGCATGACCTCAAACAAACTTGATGATCAGTCTCGATGTCCTGAAAAAGGCACATTTCCTCTCTGAATTCTCACAGATAATGATAAATGCTGCTACTACAAAAGAAAATGGTCCAAAATCCCTGATCTCTTCTAAGCCTTCTTTGCTTTCCACTCTTGTCCCTCCCTCTAGTTACCGGGTTCAGTATTGCAATGATTCACATAACTTTTGGGTATGGATTATTTTTGAAAATTGTTAAATGCGGCCTTACTGTACTACAATCTGGCTCTGAAGATGGCATTTAGCTTGCCCATGTTAGACCTGAGAATTTTCCTCTAACAGCTCCCATCAAAACCTCTGTCCTAGGTCATGCTAGTCCTCTGGCTCTGTGACAGGGTAAAGGACCACAAGGCAGCCCAGGAGAAGACTATGCATTTGAGAACAGATAAAAGCTAAACTATTTCTGTTGACGGTTAATGTTGCTTATCTCACTGCATTTAATTTTTTAAATTCAACTTAGCAGCCTTGCCCCAGGCATCTGACAGGCTCTGAAATTCCAAGTGGAGCTAGATTAGACAGTGACCAAGGGGATATCCAGCAGAGCCCTAGCACAGACCTCCCCCTGAGAGGATGCTTTGTGGCTAAGCCAAGGGTCCAATCCTGAAGGAGCTTCCTCTTACATCTGCCATGAGGGGCCCTGGGCTCACAGATGTGTTCAGCTTCTTTGCTTAGTTCCCATTGTGCTCATATTCTGAAGTAGTACATGTGCTTTGGAGGATGTGATTGTATAAGTGATTGTGTTACATCAGGATGGTCAGTATTTTACACCCCACCCTGTTTCCTAGACCTTAAGAGGAGACAATTGAACAACATAATCCAGCTTTCTAATAAACTTCTAAATTTTCTATATGATAATAAACTTTCAGATCCCCCAAAAAGACACATCTAGAGCAAGTTTATTTGGCAATGCAGAACGATTAATTCAATGAAAATGAGGGTGAGTC
Source organism: Peromyscus melanophrys (assembly GCA_902168415.1). Lineage (NCBI taxonomy): Eukaryota > Metazoa > Chordata > Mammalia > Rodentia > Cricetidae > Peromyscus > Peromyscus melanophrys. Next base: position 25,883 of record CABHPR010126389.1, on the reverse strand, counting down.
CTCAAAGTAAGAAAAGGCCAAATATGTTGTAAATAACATGTCAGTGCACACCCTACTGTAAAAGGCAAAGGATGATGAATCCAGGCAAGCTGTAGTGTATGAATTTGTTTCTTCAAGTCCTCCTTAAATTGTTTTCAATGAGGCTAAAACAGCTTCTATAGAATCTGCACAAACCAAACAGAAGAAATCTTTTGCTAAGAGTAAAATTTAGCTGAGAGTGGAAATGAAAGCCAGAAACAGAAGATGGTAGATGTGATTCCAAAGAGGAACTGAAGAAGAGGCTTGTCTCCTTGTGTAGCCAACCACCAGTTATTGAGAGGCTACTGGGTAATAGTGAAACAGACTTATTAGCAAGAGGGCCTGTTGCAGAATCTGAATGTTCTGGAAGCTTGACTAGTCTCTTTACCACTGGCTGAGTATAAAGTGTCTTGAGAGTAAGAGAAGATTATGTCTTCCAACAAAAGTCATAAAGGAAAAAAAGTATGTTAAATGGGTAATGCACATCCTTTTCTTTGCCTGGATTTTGTATAATTTTGTAGTATGATGTATGTTTGCAATATTTATCATCTTTTAAAAACTCGTAAAAACAAAGAGTGATGAGATTTCTGAGAAGGTTTGCATCAAGTCTTTGTCAGCTGGGACATAATGGAAATTCCCAAGGTTGAAGCATATCTATCAATCCCACTTCTAAGAGACAGAAATATATAATGCAAATAGAAATGTACTGCAAATAGAAATGTACTGTCAGTTGACTATTCTTCAGTGCCTTCAGGCCATCTTCAAGTTGATGTCACACTGGGGGAAATAGTAATGTATCAGATGACTCTCTTAGCTTTACCAGGCACACTCCCACCTCAGCTCATAGACAAATAATTTCAAATTACTCCACACTGAATCTGTCACAGTATTGTCAGTAGGAAAAGAAACAAGAGGAGATATTTTGCTTTGTATTGCTTTTATGAAAGGTGATATACCTTCTATTGAAGGCATCTTGCAAAATAGGACCTACCCAACTGTCAGAGACCATCATGGATGGACAAAGTTGCATGAAGCCTGCAGTCATGGGCACTGGAAGTTAGTGAAATTGTTGCTCCAGCATAATGCTTTGATGAACACTCCTGGCTATCAAATGACTCATCACCCCAGGATGTGGCCAAGAACATCTGTTGTCAAAGCTTTTTGATGGATGCAACTTCTGTTTTGGAGAGACTTCAAACATCATCAAAAGGATGACCTCCTTAAAACTCAGTGTTGCAGCAGGAGGCAGGGGCCTCAGTAGAAAGATCAAGCCAGTGATATGATTCAGACCATTAACAAATTTGCATACCATGCCAAATCTGTTCTGATCAGCACTTCTGCATAAAAACATCATCTATAAAGATCTGTTTCATTGTCTTCCAGAAAAGGTTCATCAAGGCAAAGTGTGGATTTCTTCCACCAGGCTTATCAGCTGTGCAATGGCCCTTGAATTGTTTTCTCTTCACAGTTCAAAGGCATACCAGGTGAGCATTTTCAGTTCAACATGAATGGTTTGTGAGAACCCAGCCATTGTGATATGTTTGCTCATTCACATTTATGACCAGGTAGAGCCATTCACATTTTTTCCTTTGAATTGTAAAATAAAACAATTGATGCTCGATTAAGAATTTATTTAGATGCCTAAACTGCTTTTAAGATATTTCTGTTCTCTTCAGGGTGCAACTATAACTCAGTGGTAGAATCTTCATGAACCATGCATGAGGCATGAGGTTCCACACTGAGAACTGCAAAGAAGTTTTCATTTTACAAGTGGCTTGTGGCTTTTGATTGATCATGTCTTTTAGTTTTATCAGCATCTATCAAAATTTAATAAGTGAGGTGGCATCAGAACTGCTTGTTAAATCTGTAAGTGGTCTATCATTAATTTTTTGCATCCTTTAGTAAACAGAATATCATCAGATGATTTATTCTGCCTTATTTATAATGATTATAGAGCATCTATCTAAATATAACACTGTAGATCGAAGTTACACCTGCAGTTCTCTTTTTCTTATAAGGCATTTTAATTTCTTATATTTTCTTGGCCTTCCTTCATGTTTATTTTTTTTTAAGTCTTGTGTACACATTAGGAAATCAAGATTTGAACCATTGAGTGTTTGTGGGAAAATCTGCAGAAGGCTCATGGTGCTTGCTTTTATTGTGCACATTTGCTGAATGTCTGCTGTGTATTTGTTCTTACCTCTATTTTCTGTAACTTATTTTAGTGTCACCTGCTGTGGGATGTTCTGTATGGCAAATGTGTTGCTAATAAAACACTGATTGGCCAGTGGCTAGGCAGGAAGTATAGGCGGGACTAACAGAGAGAATAAAAAGAGCAGGAAGGTGGAAGGAGAAGCTGCCAGACACAGCCAGCCACCGCCAGGACAAGCAGTCTATAAAGATGCCGGTAAGCCACGAGCCATGTGGCAAGGTACAGAATTATAGAAATGGATTAATTTAAGATATAAGAACAGTTAGCAAGAAGCCTGCCACAGCCATACAGTTTGTAAGCAATATAAGTCTCTGTGTTTACTTGGTTGGGTCTGAGCGGCTGTGGGACTGGCAGGTGACAGAGATTTATCCTGACCGTGGGCCAGGCAGGAAAACTCAAGCTACAGTCACCCTTTCTTAGTAGGTCTTACTAGTTTAGAAAATTGCCAAATGCCAGTTCATTAGTTTAGAAGAAATGGGTTTGTGGTGAATCTTTCAAGGCATTACTAAAATAAGTTTGTAGAGATTTAAACCCCCACTCCCTGTTTCTTTTTCTCTTTTTTCTTTCCCTCTTTTTATTTTTAACTCCCTTTTATTTGTTTTACTGGGTATGGAGATCAGGATCTTATACATGCTAAGACAGAACTGTATCCTTATCCCCGTTTTGATGTTTGTTCCTTTTTTGCATATTTGTGTGTGTCAGGGGGAAGCTTGGGCTGAGCTATACTCCCAAGCCTTTATTTATTTTGAGATAGTCTTTGTTGGTTAGTCAGATGGACTTTGAACTCACTGAGTTTTAATTACTGTATGAAATTTTTAGGTTTGAGGCTAGACAAAAGTTTGAGATTGCTTAATTCATAACATTTTCACCATATCCTACTCAAAGACCTTAGCAGCAAAGACAGATGTATGAGTGAGAAGAACTTCCTGTTGATAGAGAAGCAGCCAAGGCAAAGGGGTAGGGAGGACACTACTTGAGCATGCCCACCCTGGCAGCTTACCCTGTCTGTCCTGTGATCTCACTGTGAGCAGACAGGATCTGTACTTTTAAATGGTTTTACAGAAGAGGATTCTTTGATGAATCTTCATAGCAGTTAAGTGTTTGCAGCACTATGGTTTGCAGAAAGAGGTGCTAAGAGAATCTCCAGTTGTAGCTAGAAGTTTTGCTGTATCCTGCCTGGTCCACAGTCAGGACAAATCTCTCTCACCCACCAGTCCCACAGCCGTTTGGACCCAACTAAACACTAAGAGACTCATATTAATTAAAACTGCTCAGCCATTAGATCAGGCCTGCCACTGACTAGCTCTTACACTTAAACTCAGGCCATTTCTGTTCCTCTATATGTCGCCAAGTGTTCCATGGCTTTACCTGCGTGCCATCACATGCTGCTCCCTGGACGGTCAGCTGGTGTCTCCTCACTCAGCCTTCCTCTTCCCATAATTCTCCTTGTCTGCTTATCCTGCCTATACTTCCTGCCTGGCTACTGGCCAATCAGCATTTTATTAAACCAGTGTACAAAAACATTATGTCACAGCCTCTAGTTTTCTTGTCAGGAGCAGGAGAGAGAAGGCTGACAACCATTGAGTAACTGAAAGTTTTCCTGTGTCCCACCTGGTCCTGCAGCTGCTCAAACCCAATTAAACACACAGAGGTTTGTATCACTTAAAGTCACCAGCCAGACACAAAGGAAGCAAGATGTGAAGGCAGAACTGAGAAAAGTTACCAAGCCATGTGGGTAAACATAAATAAGAATTATGGGTTAGTTTAAATGTCAGAGCTAGTCAGTGGTAGACCTGAGCTAATGGCCAAGCAGTTCAATTAATATAAGCCTCTGTGTGTTTACTTGGGGGACACTAGTGGGAGAGATTTGTTCTGACTGCCGGCAGGCCAGGACACAGGAAAACTTCAGCTACACCACTGGGTAGAACTGCCCAAACTCAGAACACCAGGAGGTAGTGCATTTCAAGATCCACTAACTTAGGAAGTCTGAGATTATGCTGATCACTTAAAATATATACACTTTGTGTAAATCCTTCCTTGACATGCTACTATTCTATGTCAACAGGTATGTTATATGAATGGAATAATATTTTCCTAACATTGGTTATCCGGCATTTCTGAAGTGTACATCTCTTATGTGTGTTTGCTTCACATTTCATTCTGAATCTGGCTTGGGTGGGGTAACATCTGAATTAAACCATTTAAGGTCTGGGGATTGGGATTGCAGATTGCTACTGCTGTTTGTCTCTTTTCTGTTTTTTTTTTTTCTCATTTTGAGTTACTTTCAGTTGCATTCTGGGTCTCCTTACTTGTTAGGCTTGTGTCTGTTTCTTACTGCAAATTCCTATTTCTAAAATATGAATCTGGGGGTTGTAACTCGAATTTTAAATGGTGTTATAATAAAAACCTGGAGCCTGATATTGGGGTAAATGCTGAAAGATCAGAGAGACAAAGCAACAAGCCACGTCTTACCTCTACGACACCTCTGCCTGAGAAAGCTCCAGTGAAAAGGGCTTCAGCCAAAAAAGCTTCCTCAGTCTAAAAGGCTTTAGTTCCTGTCTCCCCATACCATATATCCCTCTTTCTGCCCACCATATCCCTTCCTTCTTAGTGCTAGGATTAAAAGCATGTGACTTCCCAAGCAATGGCATCAGACCTCAAGTGCTGTGATTAAAGGCATGTGCCACCACTGCCTGCCTCTGTTTTCCTCCCAAGACTGAGTCAATCTCATGTAGTCCAGGGTGGATTTAAACATAGAGATCCAGATGGATCTCTGCTCCCCACTACCCCACCAAGTGCTAGGATTAAACTAGGATTAAAGGTATGTGCCTCCACTGTTTGGCCTCTATGTTTAATCTAGTGACTTGTTCTGTTCTCTGATCTTACTAGGGTACACAATAAACCACCACAGGAGTTCCTGCTCATGTTTCATTTTCTTGTCTCATCTCTTTCTCACTTTTTTATTTTTGTTTTTCCCACTAATATTACTGTTTTAGAGTACCTCAAATGCTGATTTTCATGCTTCTGGTTTTTGTTGAGCTTCTAAAACTTGAGGTCATACTTCATTTTACACAAAGGCTTGAAATTTTCACTTTTCCCTAATGGACTTAATCTTCACTCTTTTTACTGTAAATCGTTAAAATTATTTGTCCTTGTAAAAATATTCAAGGGAAATTTCTGTATAAAATTAAAATGGCTAAACATATGCAGAGTTGTTAATAGCTCTCTGAATACCAACCCTCTTTTTTCTAGGTTTTTGTTTCTTAAACTGTATCCCTATTAATTGTCATGGATCCCTCTGAAGCTTTTACGGAAATTTAAATTTCATTATGTCAGGATTTGTAGGACCATAGAGTATGTGGTTTAAAATTCTGCAAAATCCCAAGAAATTCAACAACAACAGAAATGTTAGCTTATAACTTGTAACATTCTAACAATAAGGATTAATAGTTAAAATTTTATGTAAAGATAATCTTCATTTGCTACAGCCTATTATATAGGTAACTTGGATTCAACACTCATTTGGGAAAATAGATTATTTTTATTAGACTAAGGAAGCAACATCAGGCATCCAAGATTTTTTTATTGTATTTTCCTTAGACTAAGAAGGCAACATCAGGCCTCTAAGTTATTTTGAGTAAGGATTGATGTTTTTAAGGTTATAATGGTCTAGTCAGCCTAACAGAAACTGGCTCAAAGATAAATGTTAAACTGTGTCTTTGCTAACTTTGCCAAGCATTAGTTATTTAGAAAAGCACATCATATAAGAAATTGTGACATTTTGTAAAGGTCCAGTATAAAAGGATCAAGAAAAGAAGGCTCTCAGTTCCTCTGTGTAATGTATTTATGGTTTAAAATTTATGTTGATACTAAAGGATCTTGAATTCAAATGTTATACATTTTAGTGATCAAACTTACCAGATGATGGCCCTTAAACCCCTCAGAAAGATCTGCCAAACATAGCATTTAAGGTGTTTAATGGGAGGGCATCTCTGTCCTTTCCTGTGATAGACAGAAATACCAGCTTCTGGTAGCAATCCTGAGCCACCTCCAAAGGAGATGAGGTACCAACTGACTCCACCATGAACTTGCTTCAAGCATGGTAACACTTATCAGTGGGCAAAACACTGCTCTTCACCTTGCCTTCTGCTAGAACCTTGCCCAAGTTGCAGACAAGCAGGACACTGAGGGTTGACTGCTTCTCTTTGCCTCACCCAAGTGAGTCAGTCCCCCAAGTTTCTCCTCCACAGGAAAGTCTTTCAGAATTTCTGGATCTGGTGGCAGATGATTGACACTGTCCTGGGATGTTGGTCCCCAACAAAACCATCACCAGTGAGGATCCCAGAGTAACTATCCAGGTAGTAGGTAAGTCTCTGTAATTTTAATAGTTTTGGGGGATACTTGGTCTATACTTCCTACTTACTCTGGTAGACCTCACCCTTGTCTGATCTCTGTGATGACTATTCACTTAGGGCTATAGGTCCTCTCTCTTTTCCCCTTGGGGCCATCTGATCACTCACTCCTTCCTTATTTTTAGGCAGGGGTATTATTTATATACTTATTATTATTATATTAAAATTTCACTTTTCCATGTCTTTTCATCTAACTCCTTCTGGAATTTTCTCTTTCCTTCTGGCCTCTGAAGAGCCTCCTTATCCACCAGCTAACACTAATGCTTCACCTTATTCACTTCCCAACTCCCTGCTTGACCCAAAATTATGGGACACTTCGTCTCCTTCAGTTGCTTCCTGTCATCCCACCATTAAGATCTTTCTTCAAGACTTACTTCTTACCCCTGTTGCTCTCCATACCATATCTCTTTAAAGCATAGACTAGGCCTAAAGCCTATCATGCAATTACTTCTTAATAAAGATATGCTCAAGCCCGTTGACTCTCCCTATCACAACCCTATCTTGCCTGTCCTAAAGTCTGATGCCTCCTACTGCCAGGCCCAAGACCTTGAGATTATTAACAGAGCAATCCTTCTTATCTACATGATGGTGCCTAACCATTACACTACTTTCTCACATTATTACTGCTACATCTTCACTTTACCGTTCTAGATCATAAAGACACTTTCTTCACTATTTCTTTACACCCAGATTCTCATGACCTCTTTGAGTTCACCTGGGAGGACCCCAACACCAGAACCAGCAGAACAGCATCTCCGCTTTCTTGGACTGTCCTCTCTCAAGGGTTCCCTAAATGGCCCCCATTTATTTAGTCAGACTCTGGCTGCTGATTTCCTTTTTTTTGACTGGTCTCCCAGGTTCTTAATCCAGTATGTAGAAGACTTTCCACTCTGTGGCCTCTCACTCACTGTCATACCACATCCCTCAAAATTTTAACTGTCTAGGAAGCAAATGATACAGAGTCTTCTCCCCTCATAAAGTTCAACTCTCTGTTCAACAGGCCCAGTATCTAGGCTGTCTGTTATCCCCTAACAGCCTTGATCTCATTCTTTATAGCAGAAAGTGCCTGTAATCCCTCAAACCTTCAACCACCAAGGAACAGATTCTCTTCTTCCATGGCCTGGTGGGGTCCCTCAAAACCTGGATTCCAAATTTTGATCACACCCACTTCCTCTCACCTCTGAGATCTGGTCCTCTAGGCTCTTCTCTGGCTCTCCCAGACCTTGAGGAACACTTTGTTGAGGAATATCACTTTAACTATGTACAGTTGTGCTACATTTGTTTATGCTATATCTGTTTAACTATGTAAAGATGTGTTGCTTTGCCTGCCTAAGTTACCTAAGTGGTTTAGTAAAAAGCTGAGTGGCCAATAGCTAGGTAGTAGAGGAATAGGTAGGTCTGGGGTGCAGCGAGAACAAATAGGAGGAGGAATCTAGGCTCAGGAAGAGGAGAGAGAAGAGAACAGGATAGAAAAAAAAAGGGAGATGCCTAGGCCTAGCCAGCAAGGCAGCTGTCAGACAGACAGACAAACATGGAGTAGGACATACAGAATGAAAGGTAAAAAGCCCCAAGGCAAGTGGTAGATGAAAAGAAATAGGTTAAATTAAGTTATAAGAGCTAGCAAGAAAAGCACCGAAGCTAAGGCTTAGATTTCACAGATAACAGTAAGTCTCCATGTCATGATTTGGGGGCTGATGGTTGGAGGAAACCTGCTACAGACCATTATCCTTTATATTACTGAAAAATGGGGAATGGCCCTGGGAGTTTGGGGACAACTGAGGAAATCCATCTTTGTCCCTGTTGTATTTCCAGAGAACTGGACAACTGTTAGGGGAAGGCAATCTTACATATGGGTGCTAGCAAAAGAGGAGGCCTCTTAGCTCATCATTGGTGTCTCTCTCTGTATTCTTATCACCCTGGCTCAAGAATCTCCTATCACTCAAGACCTCTACTGTAACATGAATATTTAATTGGTCTTTTGATAAAAAATCCAGTACCAGATATTGGTATAAATGTTGAAAGATCGGAGGGACAAAGGAACAAGCTACGGCCATATCTCACCTCTAGGACTCCTCAGCCTGAAAAGCCTCTAGCTGAAAGGCCTCTAGCCAAATGAACTTCCTCAGCTGAAAAGGCTTCAGATGAAAAAGCCTCTAGCTGAATAGGCTGCTTCTGCCGAAAAGCCGTGAGTTCCTGTCTCTTCCTGCCTTATATACCTTTCTCCACCCAGCCATCACTTCCTGAGATTAAAGGCATGTGTGCTTCCCAGTACTGGGATTAAAGGTGTGTGCCACCACTGCCTGCCTCTGTTTTCTCTCCTAGGCTGAGTCAATCTCATGTAGTCCATGGTGGCTTTAAACTCAAAGAGATCCAGACAGATCTCTGCCTCCCCTCTGGAGTGCTAAGATTAAAGGCATGTGCCACCCCTGTCTGGCTCTCTGTTTAATTTCGTCTCTTAGTCTGGTCTCTGATCTTCAGCCAAAGTTTATTAGGGCACACAATATATCACCACACTCTGTCCCCTTCAGAGCTTCAAGGATTTCTTATCACCTTTCTTGAAAATTCCAATATCTCACTTGCTATCTGCCCTCCTTTTAACACTGCTTCACTCCTTTCCAAGGCCACTATAGCAATCCATTCCTGCCCAGAGTCACTTGAAACCCTTTCCTAGAAAAATTCCCACCCCTCTATTTCCACACTGTTACATACCGACAATTCTTGGTTTGTTAATGAAACCTCATCTCTCAGAAACATGAGCTCTGACTAAAAAGATGATGCCTTACTCTCCTCTGACCACACTGTAGATTTTTCCACTGTGCTACCAGACACGCTTCTCACAAAGCAGAGCTTCTAGCCCTCACTAGAGCCCTCATCTCAGCATGAGACAAAAATAACCATGATATAAGTAGATTCTAAATACACATTCCATATTCTTCACTACCATGCTTCCTGTTCTCAGGATAAAGGATTCCTCACTATGGAGTGATGGAGTGTACATAGATAACCAAAGGTCCTCTAATACAAAAGCTGCTAGAAGCCTCTTATCTTCCTCAGCAGGTAACACTTGTTCACTGTCAAGGTCACCAAGCTCCTAAATACAGCTTTGGGAAATAACTTTGCCAACAAGACTGCTGAAGAGGTCAGCCAATATCCCTACCATCCTTCTTTTCTCCTCTTGGTTCCTCCAAGTTCGACCCCCAGCATAGCAGGCTCTCCAGACTGTGGGAGTCATTGCAGGCCCTCAGGGCTGGGTTCTTCTGCAGGACAGGTAATGTCTCCCTTATGCTCAGGCTGCTTCCTGACAGCTTTTACCATTGGGGATTTAAGCATTTAACATTGGGGCTTGACCACTCTAGCAATTCCTTTTACTTCTCTTCTTCTGCCCCAGTCTTTCTGTGCATCTTAAGGCTGTCAACCAGGGATACTACACCTACACCCAACACTCCCTACAGGGGGCCTTGTGACACCCTTCTTACTATAACACACAACATTTTCAGGGTAATCTTGGAGGGGAGGACTGGCAGACAGATTTCACACATGCATCCAAACAAGGGCATAAATTTCTTCTTACAATGATAGACACTTTTCTCAGCTGTGCTGGATAGTTTTATGTCAATTTGTCATAACTTAAGTTATCTGAGAGGAGGGAACTTCAATAAAGAAAATGTCTCTCTAAAGTCAGGCTATAGGCGAGTCTTTAGGGCATTTTCTTAACTTGTTAATAATGGGACAGAGCTGTGATCCCTGGGCTTGTGGCCCTGAGTTTTATAAGAAAGTCGGGTGAAGAAGCCATGATGAGCAACCCAGTAAACAGCATCCCTCCGTGGCCCCTGCATCAGCCCCTGCTTCAGATTCCTCACCTATTTGAGCTCCTGTTTTACCTTATTTCGGTGATGGACTATGCATATGGAAACATAAATCAAATAAACCTTTCCTCCCCACTTGCTTTTGGTCTTGGTGTTTCATTATAGCAATAGTAACTCTAAGACACCGGATAGGTAGAAGCTTTCTCTACTATGGCTGAGATTGTAGAAGTAAGCTGTTCCCACCTCATGCATGATATTCTGTCCAGATTTGAACTTCCCAGATTCATACAATTAGATAATGGCCCAGCATCCATGTCTAAAGTCCCTTAGTTAGTTTCAAAGGCTTAGGGGTATAGTGGCACCTCCACATTCCCTGCTGCCCCCAGTTCTCAAGAAAGGTAAAAAGAACTAATGAGTTTACTTAAGACACATCTATCAAAACTGTCTTCTGAACTTTTCCTTCCTTGGACTCAACAACTTCCTCTACCCCAACTCATGTTTGCGCCACAGCCTGAGCTCCTCTTCTATCAGTCCAAACTTCTGAAACCCTAATAGCCCTGGAAAGAACCCTCTTCTGGTTTCACTTTGAGCTCTCCCTATTCCCTTACTCCCCCAACTTACCGTATACATCAAGGGAGAATTCTATACTCTCCTCCAAGTTACACACAGGAAACAGCAATATACCATTTTCCTGGCCATAATTGGGGTCTTTTTTGAAAACTCATGACTATTGCAGGTTTGGCTTTGGTGGAATAAGTCACAGTTTATATCTGTCTCAGCAGATTTCCACCCAGCTGGCAGATAGATATCATCCAGGACTCAATCTCAGTCATGCAACTACTTCAAAACCTCCTCACTACTCTACCCTTGGTATCCTACAAAAACAGCAAGCCGTGAAGTTGCTAAACACTGAGAAAGGAGACACTGGCCTCTTCCTCAATGAAGAATGTTGCTGTGATGTGAACCAGTCTGGCCAAGTGGAAAGAGGATCAAATATTTACACGAACTGCTCTAAAAATGATAGCCTCCAAGGGCTTACCTCAATGTAGGATTCTCAGATTTTCTCATAGTTCCTCACTCCTAACCATCTTCGGCTCACTGGCCTCTGTCTTTCTCATAATAACAATTGTTTTCTGTCTTTTCAGAGAGAATTAGTGAAGTAACCTATGGCCAGCAAACCAAATGCTTCTGATCAAATTTCCTCAGGTCTTCTAACATTGCCTGCTTGTTTAAGTGTCTGGTCCAGACTCCCAACCCCCAGCCCCTTCTCAAGCTTCCAGGCAGCGAGAAGAAGCCAGAGGATTAACTTGGTACCTTATCATCAACAAAAGGCAGGAACATCTGGTACAAAGCAGAATGCAAAATGGCAGTGCTAGTGAAAATGTTCTGAACAGAACGAATCTGATCAGGTGAGTAGAAGGATTGTTATTGGGTAAACAGAAGCTAAATCTTAGCATTCCCCAGAAATATCAAAATTCAGGTTTCTATTTGCTAGGAAAACCACTACCTCCCTTATCTACCAATAACAGTCAGTTACCTCAGGCAAGGGCATCTAATTCCTGAATAGTCTGATTAATCTGAGTACCCTGTATCAGGTCAAAGATTCCCACCCTGATAACTATCATATAAAATCTGCTTGCTCTCCACCACATTGCTGTGCTCTTCTCTCTGAGGCAGTGAGGCAGTTTGTTTCCTAAAGAAAGTTTTCTTTGCATCCACAGAGTTCTATGATTTGACTGTACTTCTCACTTATTCTAAAATTATGAATATAGTTATTTGTTACTCTTAATTCTATCTGCAACTGAATACATATCCTGAAGGAGAATATTATGTGGTTTCTGTGAAGGTACTTTGTTATTTAACTTGATTATTTATTTATTATTTTTTTCTGTGTGTGAGATTGTACTAAATGTGTACTTCAGAGCCTGTGTGTCTGGGAAGTTGAGTGAGCTCTGAAGTCTCTTTGGAAGCAGGAATTAAAAGAAATGCATCCAGAAATCCTGCTTGAACACTTGAATTTGTTTTATATATAATAAATATTGTTTCTCTCAGTCAACATGGTTTAATCATTCAATGGAAGAGTGGGTAACATTATCCATACTAACAAAATATAAAAAAGAAAAATGTATAATTGTATATTCAAATTATATTTTAAACAACCAAGAAAGCAATAGTTATTTAAATAATGGATTTATTTTTGTGAGATTTTAATGGCTAAATATCTTAGGAGATATATTCTTGGTGTTAATTTTCTAGCTAGTTATCTAAGCTTTCATGGATGGGTAAAATTTTCCCTTGCAGTTAATTTTTTTTCTTTCTGAAATAATCAATAATTAATTTATATAGTCTGTGAGAAGGTGATAAGAAGGTAGGAAGAGTGAAAAATATTGAGTGAAATCAGAGGGGGAAAAGTCCAGAATTCTGCATAAATAAAAACATTTGTAGAGGGATAAGGATGGGCCTTCAAGATAAATGTGATGCTTGAGAAACGGCTTGACAAACCTAGTTAACGAAGTTGCATTTGGGCAAATTATACTTCTGGCAGACTGAACAGCTGAAGCAGCTGCCTAGAGTTGAAGAAACAAGCCAGTGTCGGCATAGTGGAAAAGGCAGGGAAGTTTGGGATCCCTTCTCTGACAAACAGCAAGGCTTTTGTGTTGCACTTAGAAGGTGCTCTGATAGTAATGAAACTTAATCCTCAACGTGGCAAATTTAAGATATCATGCCTTTAGGAACTGGGTAGGTTCTGAATGATTTCTGTTCTTGAAGGGACCAGTGCACATGATGTGAAGACATTCAGGAGGGGATTACTTCTTTCATTCTGACATGAGGTGTTCATCTTTCCAGAGAACGAGAATCAACAAGTAGTATTTCTTTTGTGCAGAAAACTAATCCACCTTGATACTGTTTTCATTGGAATGAAGATTATCAAGATGCTACCTTTATATTGAACTCTTTAGATAACAGAATTGTGAAAAACAGATTTCTGCAGTTGGTAAATTAACTGCTCTCAGGTATTTAGATATAGCAGAAATAAGACAAAGCAGATTATTTGATCTTCAGTTTCACTGTTCTTTGTACAAAATTTATGGTCCGTGTAGTTGCCAGTAGAGTAGTAACAAAAAAACTTATTTAAGATTTAAAAGGATACCTGTGACTGATCTATGGAGAGGAAGAATTTTATTACAAGACAACAGACAGATTGTAAATAAGGCAGCAAAGTTCTAGATGTAACCAATAAAATAAAATCTTCATACAATATGAATAATTTCCATATATTTTTGAAAATTAAAAAACTGTTAACAATATTCTTTTCTATACACAGTATTTATGAATATTTAAATAATTTGGGCTCTTTGACTTTCTATCTATCCATCAGTAGATCATACAGAGCATGATAAGTTAATATTAATAGCATTATGGAAAATCCATAGAAAGTTATTTTTAGATTAACATAAATTATGTGATGAAAGTTATCATAAAATATAGAGATAATTCACAGAAATGAATTAATAGTATAATAAAAATATGTGTCTATTTTCTTAAGGAATCAATACATTACACCGAGTGAGGATTTTAGGTTCCACTGTGTTTAAATCATCATATTTCCATTTTTAAACTTTTTTTTGTTATTTAAAACAATTTTTTAATTCAAATATAATTTGATCATATTCTTTCCTCCTTTCTAGTTTATCCAGATGCTTTCCTCCTTTCCACCCATCTTTAAGTTCTTTACCAAAAACAAATCAATAACCCAATACAACAAAATGCAACAAACATAGAAAACAAAATATAACATCATCCTCTCCCCCACTTAACCCCCCCACCAAACTGTAAGCACATAAACACACACACACACACACACACACACACACACACACACACACACACACACACACATTCACAAACTGTGGAGTCCATTATTTGTTGGTGAACTGCTGCTCCTGAACATGAGAGCTGCCCTGGAGCCCTCGAGTGGTTGATATACCTGGTGTCATTCCATTACAGAAAATTTATTTTCCTCTCCAAGGAGGTGTAAATGACAGTTTTATTGTTAACCTTTACACAAATGGCTATGTTTATATCCATTTATTCATTCATTCATTCATATGTTCATTCACTTTTTAATATTAACAAATAAAATATAATCAGAGAAAACAAACCTATCACATTGAAATAGGACAGGTCATACCAATGGAAAGGAAGTAGCCCAAGAGAGGGAACAAGTATCAGAGCCCACTGGTTCATACACTCAGGAATCCAATAAAAGAATGACCTGGAAGCCATAACATAATTTGGATATTTTCTCTCTTTTAGTTAATTTGGATAAGAGTTTGTCAATCATGATTTTTTTGCAAAAAACCAGCACTCTTTGTTTCATGATTGTTTGTTTATTTGTTTTCATTAATTTCAGCCCTGAGTTTGATTATTTTTTGCCATCAACCCTTTTTGGGTGTGGTTTCTTCTTTTTGTACTCAGGCTTTCAAGGATGCTGTTAAATTGTTATTATGATATCTTTCTAATTTTTCTTAGTAATATGAAACCGCCTCTAAGAACAGCACTGTGTTCCACAAGCTTGAGTTTGCTGTGTATTTATTTTCCACCAATTGTAGAAGGTCTTTGATTTCTTCTTTAATTTGTATCTTGACTCATTTTTCATTCAGTAGAGAGTTGCTCAGTTTCCATGAGTTTGTAAGCTTTCTGTTGTTTCAGATCTCAGGTTTAATCCATGGTGGTCAGATGGGATGCAGGGTCTTATTTCAATTTTCTTGTATTTTTTGATACTTTTTTTGTGTCCAACTCTGTGGCCAATTTTGTAGAAAGTTTCATAAGTAAATGAGAAGAAAGTATGTTCTTTTGTGTTTTTAGTCTTTGTGTTTTTATTTGGGAAATGATACCATTGATATTATGAAATATCACCAAATAATTATTGTTCATTCCTGTTATCTTGGTTGATTTTGGTGTGTGTGTGTGTGTGTGTGTGTGTGTGTTTCCTATTTTTTTGACTTTGCTGGTCTGTGATTGTCTATTCCCTGTATTATCTTGTATCTAGTTAACATCTTTAGGTTGGAGTTTACCTTCTAGTACCTTCCATAGTGCTGCTTTTGTAGACCGATATTACTTAAATTTGGTTTCATCATGGGATGTCTTATTTTCTCCATATATGGTGATTGAAAGTTTTGATGGGTACAGTAATCTGGGCTGGCATTTTTGGTCTCTTAGAGTCTGGAACACTTCTTTTTAGTCTTCAATGTCTTTCATTGACACCAGAACCACATGACCAAAGTTGCCAAGCTTTGGTGCTTACTGGGGCTGGAACATGGCCCTCTTGTTCAAATTACATCTTCACCAACTTTATGTTTTTGATGGTTTCCTTCACTGTCTAAGATTGGCTGTCCTGAAACTGGATTTATAAACCAGGCTGGCTTCAAACTTAGAGATCCACCTGCCTCTGCCTTTGGAGTATTGGAAATAAAGGCATGCACCACCATACCCAGCTCTAAACTTCTCTTTAATTTCTTTTCACAAGTTGGAAACTTCACTGAGAAGGATCTTGTCCTAAGATTACCACTCCTTTTATTCCATTTCTTAATTGGTTTTTCTCCTTAAGCACAGGACTTAACTCCATTCCACTTCCTGGTGCTTCTTTTCTCCTTAAATTGTACATTTTGTATTTTTCCTTGCAAAGCTTGCTCCTTTTCATTATAAATCTTTTACACTACTAACCACACAACAGAGTCTATACTAGGCTGCTTTGAGATTTCCTTAGTGAATGCAAGTAATCCAAATCTCTTCACTTTAGCCTCAGGCTGATCTTTTGGACGTGGACAAAAAGCAGCCAAATTCCTCACCAAAATATCACAAGAACAATCTCCAGGCAACATACTAAAATTCCTCACCTCTGGAACATCTTGAGCCGGCCCCCCATAATTCACATCACTCTTAGCACCACTGGTTCCCACACCCCTACCAGTATGGTAATTAAGCAGTACTCAAAGCATTCAATTGCGTTTCTAATCCGCAGTCCCAAGGTCCATATCCCATCAAACAAAAGCATGGCCAGGCCTATCCCAGCAATACCCCAGCCCATGGTAACAACTTCTGTCTTAATTAGGGTTTCTATCACTATGAAGGAACACAATGACCATGGAAACTCTTATTAAGGAAAACATTTAATTGAGATGACTTACAGTTTCAGAGGTTTAATCCATTATCATCATGGTAGAAATCATGGCATGTGGATAGATATGGTATTAGAGAGGGAGCTAACAGTTCTACAACTTGATCTGCACATAACAGGAAGAGAACTGGGTCTAGCTGTCCCATAGGAGACCTCAAATCTTACTCCTACAGTGAAACATTTCCTCTAACTAGGCTACATCTACTCCAACAAGGCTACACTTCCTAATAGTGCAACTCTCTTTGGAGGCTATTTTCTTTCAAGCCACCACAGTGTATGTTTCGTCTCTGGTTCTTAGTAGAGTGTTGTGGCTGTGTGGCCTGCAAGATCATCTGGGGTCCTGATAGGTGTGGTTACTGATTCCCTGAATGCTCAAATAGTAATTTTCAAAGTGTATTAGAAGTTATATTATAAAGTTTAAGCATCTATCCTTCATTGTAATATTCGAGTTTCCACAGCTATACGAATAGTCTGAAAACAGTCAACAATTTTAGTCTAAATTTCAACATATTCGTTCATTAAATAAGGAGTTATAGTATGTTAATAAGAACAGTAACCTATTTCCAAAGTGTGATCTTTATGAAGCATGTCTTAATGTCTTTGATTAAATGTAAGGTTGCATAGGGTATACCAGCTATGATTGCTGGCATGCAGTGAAACATTGGTTGTTCATTTAACCTCACTGGTGCACCATTTCTAGCTGCTATGTTACAAATGCTCCTGTTTGTCATGGGCTTTTCATTAATATTGTGATTGGTTGAAATTGATTTTGGATTAGATATCTATCATGTGAAATGTTCAATACCAAAATGCAACAGAAGTAGATAGCTATTCTATTTCTAGGGCTGAGCTGAAGAACTCTGCCTCTCCTAGAATGAAAAGAATGACAAGTGACCTGTCAGAGACTAGAATTCATTTTGCAGAGTGTGCAAATGAACCAGAAGATGTGAGAATCAACTTCATCAGCAAGTTAACAACCACTTGCTATTATCACTTCTCTTCATATTTCAGTGGAAATTATAAGACCATAAATAGCATTAAATTCAGCTGACTAGAAGTAAGATATCCAAATGTCCATATTCTATCTCACTGTTTTATTTGTATTCAGGCAGATTAAAATGGAAATGATGTGGGACCAAGAATTCATGATGAATTTCCATTTCAGAGACTCAGCCATTCATGCTGACACTCTCTTTCACGGCCCCTCCCTGTTCTCCCTCGTGTAAGCTACCGGTGTTGGCACTGAGAATTGTTCAAAGATAGTTCAATTAGACTACAAAGCCATTACATAATGTTTACAATACATAAAGTTAATAATCAACCACTAATCCCCTCTTCCAGATCATCCTGTATGTTCTCTCTAGCGTTTGCTAGCCAATTTCATATATTCTTTTTTTCAGTTTTAACAGTTTCTTAACACTTTCATACAATGTTTTGATTGTATTCACTCATATACTGCAAATCCTACCAGATACACAGCCCTTCACAACCCAATCACTTTTGTGTCCTTTTTCTAAAAATCTTGTGTAGTCAGGTTTGTGCTCTCCATATACTTGTGGATGAGTGGCCATACACAAAAACATGATCAAACCACCAGAGTTCACATCATTAAAGAAAACTGACTCTTCCTTTCCCAGAAGCTATTGGTTCCCAATATTAGTGGCAGGATCTGATGAAAAGTTCCCTTATCCATTCTAGGTTTATGTCTGGCTTGATTTTGCAAAGGTCTGTGTAAGCATCATAACTGCTATGAGTTCATATGTGCATGTGCCTTTTTATGTCAGGAAAGCACTGTTTCCTTGGAAGCATCAACCAATTTGAGCTTTTATAATTGGTCCACTCATCTTCTGCAATTATCCCTGAGCCTTCAGAGGAAGGGGTGTGATACGTATGTCCTATTTAGGCTGGACAGTCTGCAGTCTTTATTCTCTGCATTTTAACCGTTTGTGAGTTTCTGTGTTAATCATTATCTACTGAAAAAAATAAGTTTCTATGATGAGGATTGAGATATGCAGTAATCTAGGGGTTTAATGGTAAAGCAAGAGTAAGTTTAATACTATGTCCAGCTTAGTAGAATTGATAATGGCACGTCCTTCCTTAAGCGTTTGATCTATCTAATCACAAATTCTTGACTCAATGAATGGTGACAGGTGTGGCTTCCGGTGGTGGAGCATTTCTTAAATCTACTCAGGATGTAGGTGGTTACTCCCGTAACACGAGTGTGCACTTATACCAGTGGGTATGACTTGCTAGGCTAGCCGTTCCTGGAGCTCAGAGTTCAAAGCTGGGCAAGACTGATGACTATTTTACTCCTCTGAAATCACTCCTATAATCTGGACTGAGTCTTATCATTTCTCAGTGATAAAAAGAATTGTGTTAGTCTACTACAGAATGAAAGGGTGGGTACAGCGAATGTGAATGTACGGATGAATGGCTGAGTCTCCAAAACTGAAACTCATGATGAATTCTTTTTCTAACCTCTCCATTTGAGTCTGCCTGGATACAAATAAAATGGCGGGATAAAATATGTATGTGTAAATAACTTTTTTCTTGGATTGCTTTCGGCCTTAGTCCCTGGCTTGACATCTACCTTTCTTATACAACTCATGCCTCCTTCCTAGGAATGATGCAGTGTACAGTGGGTCTGGCCCTCCTCTATCAATAAGGAGTCAAGAGAGTTCCTCATAGATATGACCAAAAATTAACCTGGCCTGGGCAATTCCTCAGTAGAGACTGTTTTTCTAGATTTTTCTAAGTTTTGTCAAGTTGAAAGTAAAAAGTACTTATCATGACATGACTGTCTGAAACGTAAGTTGAATTTATTCATTAAATTATATGTGTGCATCCTGGGCATAACTACCCAAGGAAATTGCACTATGGGTAACATGGGGTCACTCACAAATTTCACAGTTATCTAATGGAAACTCAATATGTTAACTGGCACTAGTCAGTTTTCATGGATGAACTCCATGATAGATTATCTAACCCCATGTGCCATGTTATCATATCTAATTGTATATATATATATATGAGGAACACTGAATGAATTCAGTAGGATACATATACACACACACATATACATACATTATATATATGTATACAATAATTCAGGAAGAGATCATGAATTTACCTATTCTTTCCAAATATAAATGTACCAATATAGTTTTTTCTATAATCAAAATAAACTTTTAAGTTTCTGAGATTTAAAAGGACTGGCTTCATTGAGAGTCAATATTTAAAAAAATAGGAGAGGACACAGAAAGTGGACTTATAGTCCTCACATGTAGATGAACATGAATGCAAATATATGCACTCACATGCACATTAGCATACCTACAAATGTAAAGAGGTTTATATAGTATATCTCACTAAAACATGCACATATACACATGCACAGAGAGGTATTGATAGAAAATTTGCAAATGAAAATAATCTTTGATAGAGTTGGATGATCCTCCCTTTAGGAATTAATGACAGGATATTAATAGCGTTCACCAGGAGGATATGAGTGTTTTGTTAAGTTACTGGTCTAAAGCCAAAGAATACTGCAGGCACTGGCACACTGGCAGTGTTTACTGCCAATTTGTTTCCCCAAAATAGATGAATGTGAGGGTGACACAGCCCCAGAAACGTAGCTATTATTGACTGTGCTGAAGCTAAGAAGCCAAACATCAACTTGATTCCTCCAATATATGAACATAATATGTTACTCTGTCTAGAAATTCATTTTAACATTTATAAATGCTTGAGCACCTAAGAAACAGAGCTACTAAATATCCAAATTATCAACTTAAAGGAAACTAGATTGGCAATGTATTTGAAGATTATTAGAAATAGTGTAAGACTAATTTAGTAATAATTTCACAGCTCTAATTCAAAGTAAGGAAATATTGTCATTGACAAAAAATCATGCTTTTTAATATTACAGCAAGATGAAATCAGCTTTTGTATCAGTCTATGAGTTTTGCTTGTTCGAATAGATACAGAAAAATGGAAGTTTCTATCAAATGAAAAATGAATAAGAATGTATTAAATAGATAATGGAGAAATATTCAGCCACTAAAAATTCTGTCATTTGTGACAGTATGGATTGGTGTAGAATTCATCATGTTGAGTGAAACAGACTGAGCATGGAAAGACAAGCACCTCTTAATCTTATGCCTACAACAGGAATTTAACCATGTTAATGTAGTAGAAATTTTAAGTATCACGGTTGTTATCAGAGGCTGGGGAGATTGTATAATTAAGTTATTTAAGGACAATTAGTGACTTCCATTGGTAGAATTGTAACAGAATCCTAAATATACCAAATATTCTTGTTTGCTTTCTGTTTCTGATCCAAATGCAACTTGAAAGAAAAAAAATGAACCTATTATACAGATTACAGGCTGTCATCAAGGGAACAGTGCAGGAACTCAAGGCAGAAAACCTGGAGACAGCAACTGAAACTGAGCTCCTGGAGGAACACTGGTTACTGGCTTGCTGTGGATTCCGCTTACATTGCTGTAAAAAATAATAAAAGGAATATTTCTTTTGATATATCCACATTTTGGAAAGGAATAAGACAATCCAAAATTTTGATGGTGTGGGATATTATCCCGAATTGCTTTTCAATTTTGGGGAAAATATTACCTATGTACTGATTAAGATTTTAATTAAAAAAAAAACTTTCATACCTAGAAAGTTGCTTCTGTAAAAGATAATGCATAACATAGTTTGTTGTGGGATACATTTAAAAATACACATCTGTTTATAAAGGTGTGCATCCACAATCACTCATAGGATACATTCCATAACATACACACATTCCTTTAACAGGACATTTATCTCATAAACATGGAGGATTGCTATTATTAAAAGAAAGTGAAAACAAGTAACAGAAGAATTTCTTTCTGGTTTAAATCTGAATGAATAAATACAAAGCATACTTATCACTACCCTTCATGTCAATGAACCAATGTATTTATTTGTATGTTGTACCTTCAGAAATATTCTTGCACAATCTATACTTAGAAAATATCATTTATATATTTCCTTCTTGTAACTATATAATTTACTTCTTGTAGCTAATTTCAAAAATCATGCATTCATACCCTTGCAAATGAATACTCTTTGACAAAAGTTCTTCTTTTCAAGATATTTATTTATTCCTAATGCATTTTCGAGGAAAATGTGTTTTAATCACTGTGCATAACACAGTACATCCCACATTGGAATCCTTTGGCCCTTTATGTCCTCCTTCATGCAGTGAGCAACATCTTGACTTTGAAATGAGGCACAAGGAACAAATACCTCTTTTTTTCTGTTGTTGTTGTAATGGTCAAAGGCACTTAAAATTTCTTCAAAATTTCTCAAAAGCTTAAGTGATCAATCAGAAATTAAACAAACATGTATGAGTTCTGAATTGCTGTGGATAAAAATTAAGACCAAATCACCTCCACTGAAGTAAGAATCTGGGTATTTGATGAGCTGACCAAGCTTTTCTTGGAAGTTTGCTGTATAATGATCTTGGCATGGTCATTAATCTATCATTCCTGTACCTTGACCTATCCTAAAAATGAAATATTACTTTTTGTGCTATAAAGTGTCAATGCCACATTTGAATGCCTAAATGGAGCAGAAATGGAATGGCATGTAAAGCCTAAAAAAATGAAATTCCAGGGTAATTATTTTGCTGTCTTTCTTTTCCATCTGCTCCAGTTCTTGCACTGTCAGGTTATTCATGTGCTCATGTAGCAAATTGTTCCAGTAAGTGACATGTTACAATGAGGTGGCAGGTAGATAAAAAGAACATTAGTAAATTAACTGACTTGTTCTCCTAAACACCTGTATTGCTATGATCCTTGAACTTGCCAATTTTTCTATAAATCTATCTGACATTAAATTTATAACTGTTCAGTTAGAAAAGTCAGTTTTATTCAAATGGAAAGTATATCACTGGCCACAGCAATTTGTCTTTTAGCTAGGAGATTTCCTCCAAAAGATTTTGTATTCACTGATCATTTACTTAAAAATATACTATTGTAATATTTCCATAGTAAGTTTCTGGGCAGATAGCAAGTTCAGAGACAAAATATAACAAGTTTTGTGTAAATTAAAAATGTCTTATGGTTCAAGAGATGGCCCAGTCATTGAAAATATTCGCAACACAATCAAAAGATTCCAAGTTCAGGTACAAACGTAACACGATGAGTGTTATCTTTTATTTGCTTTTAACCTCAGTTTCTTGGAAGATCATTTTTGCTTATTGGCCACCAAAAATGGCTGAAAGATGAGATCTCTAAGTTAAGGGAAAGACACTGCCGCAGAGGAGCAATGATTTGTGACAGCTATTCTTATTTGGCATCTTGGCATAGGTGGGAAGAGGGAACCTCAACTGAGGAATTGTCTCCATCAGATGGGTCTGTGAGCATGTGTCTGGAGGACATTTTATTGACTGCTAATTGTCCAAGGAGTCCACTGGGGCGATGTCTTGAGTTATGTAAGGAAGCTAGTTGAGCAGAAGCTGGAAGCAAGTCAGTAAGCAGGTTTTCTCAATGGTGTCTGCATCAGTTTCTGTGTGAGCTCCTACTTCCCTCATGAAAGCCAACTAACCCATTCCTTCCCCAAGTAACTTTTGGTCAGTGATTTATCACAGCAATAGAGAAACAAACTGATACAGCAATAGAGGAGGATGTTTCTCCTTTGACCTCCTCACATGAGCATGCACATAGTTAAGAGCACTGAGATTCATAGTCAACATACAAAACTACATTTTAACACCTTCTTGTACACCATGTTTATTTATGGGATATGAAGTGATGTCAATTTTTTTAATACAGTATAAGTTAAATAAGTCAATTCACAAACTTATTTTGTGGTGAGAACATTTTAAATCTACTCTTGGTTATTTAGAAATGTTTTTTGTTATTATATTTAGCATAATATAACATCTGAAAAAGCCCTTATTCTTCCCATCTAAATAAAGTTTTATATCCTTTGATCATCTTCTGACTTCTTCCATTCCCAACCGCAAATGCAATACCAATGTTCTAAGCTTTTATGACTGGTTTTGATGTGTGATATTCATCTCCTTTCCCTGGATGAAAAAGAAGAAATACAAATGGCCAGCACACTGATGGTAAAACACAGCTTCAGATTGAGGCCTCATCCTTAATTTGTGCCTGGGAAGAATCCTGGAAAAGGGATTACAACACTGTCTTCCTAGTGTTTCTTAAGTGCACACTGTTCATCTAGCCCTAGACAAGGTACTTGGTATGACTCCCTGGCAAGGGAGTTCAGTGACTCAGGAGGAGTCTTTGCAAGGGTCTGAAATGAGCATATTGATGGTGGGGTGTATGTGCAGAATAGGAGGAAGAAATTAACTATGACTGTAGTTGAGGACAAGTGTTCTGGTTTAGGAATCACTGGAATTTAAAATCCCTGGTGTTTCCAAATGAAATTATAAACTGTTCTGTGTCTTGGCCCTGTTTTTCTAATCTGTAAAATTGAGATAAAAATAGGGGTAAATAAAAATATCCCGAATAATATAATGCATATCAAAGTACTTAGCAGATGGACTGACAGAGTACTTAACAGATGCATGAAACCAGAACAATTAAAACAGTGTTAAACTTATGTTCTCTAAATGATTTGTATCTATCAATTTACCTATTAAAGGAATCAACATAAAGAAACTTAAAAATATCTCTTTAAAATAACAGGCAATCAAATTAATATATTTTAAATTAAAATATATCATTAATGATTCATGGTGTGAAATACCACATATTTATCTATGTTAATAATGTTTATCATTGTTTTACTACACATTCATCTCTACAATGTTTTTAAATTGTATACATAGAGTATATATGTATACATGCATATTTTAAATTTAAATATTAAACTCAGAATTGATATTCTTAAGGAAACTACTGAAGGTAGGAGTTCATTACCAATCCTTTCTTCTGAATTATTATGAAATATTTGTCATTTGTCCACATCAGAAAGCATCATGAACTGAAACGAGTGAATAAAATGTTTCATAAAACCAGATGCAGCAGAATACAACTTTAATCCCAGAATTTAGGAGGCAGAGGCAAAAGAATCTCTATGAAATTTAGAACAGCCTGGTCTACATAGTGAATTCCAGTACAGCCTGGTCTTTATAGCAAATTGCAGAAGAGCCAGGACTATGTGGCAATAATCTGACTCTCTCACATACACAAAGCCTCATGAAAATAAATGTACTTTTAGTTTCATCAAAGATATGGAAGAAAAACCATTCTTGTGAAATTGCTGTCATGTAGTTTTATCCCTATAGCTTTTATAGAAACACTAGGTATTGTCTTCTCTTATTTATAAGTTGTGGAATACTTTGTGATTTTGTACTTGCTAGAAATCATAATATTTTGTGATTCCTGAGTTTTATCAGTTTAGAGTGAATTGATGTCTTTAAATGCATTACATAATGACAGATGTCTTAAAAATAGTGGAAAACATAATGAAACAAAAGTTCCAAAACCTTGTCACATTCTTGTTCTTCTCTTCTGAAAAATGACACTCTAAGGTAGTCTATTTAATCAACTTTAACCTCTTATTTGGTTCAATATATCACAACATGCAGGCTACATATGCACAAATGAACAAGAATTACATTAGAAATTTAATTTTTTTTTTTTGGTGTGTGTGTGTGTGTGTGTGTGTGTGTGTGTGTGTGTGTGTGTGTGTTTACTTTGGTTTTTTGAGACCAGGCTTCTTTGTGTAGTTTTGGTGCCTGTCATGGATCTTGCTCTGTAGACTAACTAGGCTGGTCTTGAACTCACAGAGGTCTGCCTGGCTCTGCCTCCTGAGTGCTGGGATTAAAGTCGTGCACCACCTCTGCCTGGCTAAATTTGTTTTTCAAAGTAAATAATGATTGAAATGTCTTTTTGTCTCCTGTAGTGATATGGGAACATTTCATAACAGAAGAATTGTGGATATGGTTGTCATGCATTGAGACTGAATTATTTAATATATTGAATCAACCCTGGGTGTTATTGTTCAGATAAAATATAGAAGTACATTTTGTAATCAGTGAGCAGCAGTAGTTTCAAATGAAGCATTGTGTATATGGGCATTTTGTAGCAATAAAGAATGACTGAAAGTGTCAGTCCAGGGATTGTGTACACAGTGTCTTAGTCAAAGTTCTATTGTTTTGAGAGACACCATGACCACAGCAACTCTTCTAAAGGCAAGCATTTAATCAGGGGTGGCTCTCATTTCAGAGGTTT